>WUQG02297378.1:0-19435 GCA_011317285.2 Androctonus mauritanicus | reverse complement strand
ACTTATTGGTGTGAGCAGTTATTTACACTTATGAAAGGAAGAAAGTCTCCTATCAGATCCAGAATTAATGATGCTCACCTTGGGTCAGTTTTGAAAGTAATCACTGCAAACAATATTTCTCCCGAAGTAGGAAAGTAGGTATTAGGGGTTTATGAATAACAAGAATGTAAGCAGTTGTTGATTAGTATGGAGTAGGAAAGATAGTAGCAGAGAAGAGATGCCAAGTGTCGGGAAGAAAACATTAAATTGTTCTTGTCCTTTTTTATTTCTGTACTTTTCGAAATAAACTTATGTTTCTATGAATATTGAAATTTTTTGTGGCCCACCTAAACTCAACCTTTTTTTTTGGTCCATGTTAGCCTTTGAGTTTGACACCCTTCATGTACATATTATTTTTATCCACTGGCAATATTTTAGTTTGTTATTTTAATGTATTTTTGTGTTTTAAATGTAACCTAGGCAACCATGTTCCAAGTTTTTTTCATTGTTTCAAACTTTGGTTGTAAACTTGAAGAGGAATTCGTACTGAAAACATTTGTGTTAATAAAGATTAATAAAATCTCTATTAACACAAATGTTTATTAAGATTTTATTTTTTTTTATTAAGATTTGTTCACATTTTTATGTTACTGCTTAGAGTACTGTTTAATTCAATTTAAAATAATGTTAACTTACACTTTTTTAAAGTAGTAATATGGTTGTTTAAATTGATGTGTTGCTCATTATATTATATTTCTGCTTATATTTTATAATAAATGTTATAAGGCTTTCACAAAAAATTATCACATATTATCAAAAATTAAATTATAAATCAATTTTCACATTAAATTATAACATTTTATCTTATTTATTTAGCTCATAATTTGCTTTTATTTAGTATTTACAGTAAGGAGTCATAAACTTGACTATTTTTTTTTTAAATTACTAACCATTTATTAAATTTTATAATAAAAGAATTTATAATAATAATTTGATATGCATTCATTTGATATAAACATTTTCCTACTTCAATTTTATTATAGTGGAAAAACATATAAATATTCTTAGAATAATAAATTTCTTAATAATTAAAAGTTAATATTTTAATAATTAAGAAATTTCTTTATTTAATCATTTTCAGTATCAAAGCAAAATAATTTTCTGATTTAAAATAGATATTTTTCATAATTTTGTCTTTTAGACAAATATATTCAGTTATTTTTGGTAATGAATTAACAATTATTTCATCTGAAATTAATAATAAATAAATATGGAGAATACTGATTAGTTATCACACTTTTATTACTTTTACATTAAAGTATTTAAAATAATGAGATAGCACTGATATATGTTATATCAATAGTAAAAATAAATTTAGTGAATATTAATCATTCCTGAAAAACCCTAATTCATAAAATATGGATGAATGGGAATTACTACATACATATTTATTTGGTTATAATAGTAGCAGATTAATATGTTTCAATAAGTTTGAACAGTTTAAATATTTAAATAAAGGTAATTTATAAGTAGTAATAAAATATCTTTTAAATAAATTTTAAACTTGAATTATTTGTCAACAGAACCAGCATCAGGAGTACCATCCTTAATTCATGCAGCTGTTGTTACAGCTTACAAATTGTGAGTTGTTTTAATAAATTATTAATTGATAATCACTTTTTATTAAATTTAGCTGATTGAAAATAATTTAAAAGTTGACAATTATAATAATTAAAATTAGAAAAATAATTATCTAAATGTTGTAAATAATTTTAACAAGTTAACATTCATTCTACTAAATCATTAAATAAGTAAATTGTCTTCTGTAAAGTAAACTAGCCTATAAGTAGGATTAAACAATTTATTTCAAAAATTAAAGCATTTTCAACCAAAGAAATAATGTTTTGTGTTCAATTGCTGAAAAAGATTGATTGTTTTAGTCAAAAACATTTCAATTATTTGAATAAATTGTTCAATCTTAGTTATTAGCCTAGTTTATCTATTTTTTGACAAGCTGCAAATTTATTTCCATATTTTATTAACATTGTTACAAGTATGATTGTTATTTTTAGTTTTTGATAATTTTTATAATTTATAATTGTAAATAAACAGCTATGATAAATAAATAAAAACAGCTATGATAAGTTATATATAAATCAATAGAAAATTAATATTTTAATTCATAAACCAATTAGAATTCTATGTTTAAATAATAAATTCAGTCAGGAATAGTATATTCTAGAGCCATATAAAGCTAAGCATTGTAGAATATGGTTTTCATTTTTTTATGTTGAATAAAATGAAAAAACTCAAATATTTGTTTTAAATAGTAATCAAACTGTTTAAATAAAAATAATCTTCAGTTATTTTTGAAAATACTTTATGCTTAATTATGTTTAAATTATAATTTAATTTAGTAAAAAAATATTAACAGGAAAAATTTTTAATGTAAAATTTTAGTTTACAAGGTAATATATAAAAGAGAATATCTTAAAACTTTGGGCCTTTTTCAGAATTATAAGTTAAATTTTGTATATTAAAGTTCTTCTTCTGCTAATAGATTAATTGAACTAAGTGTTAGTTCTAATTGACAAAATTAGTGAAGTTATAACTAATAATTGAATAATCACAAAAATAGAAGTTAAATAATAATAATTAATTTACTTTAATAACTCACTACAGCACTTCTTGTAGTATTGGGATACTAATTTTATTGTATACTTTATAACAGAACAAACATTTTCGGCCGTTCGCCATCATCAGGTTCTACATACAAGCGTTACAATTCTTAAACAATAAATAGAACATCAGAACGTTTTTAAACTACATCATAAGAGTTTTATGACGTAGTTTAAAAACGTTCTGATGTTCTTTTTATTCACACAAAAACAAAGCTCCGCTGTTTGGAGCTTTGTTTTTGTGTGCATTTTTTGAGAGTGTAACAGGATGGCTGTACAGTTCTATTTATTGTTTAAGAATTGTAATGCTTGTATGTAGAACCTGATGATGGCGAATGGCCGAAAACGTTTGTTCTGTTATACAGTATAGAATAAAATTAGTATCCCAATACTGCAAGAAGTGCTGTAGTGAGTTATTAAAGTGTTAGTTTTGATTTTGCAGCACCAATCTACCATGTAAATAGAGAGTTAGGTGTATATTACATCTTGATTTTTAAAACACAGATGTTTGATAATTAGATTCGAGGTAGTTTTTCCCATTATGATTATATTAAATGAATTAAATGACACTTTTTAAATCTCTTTATTGTATACAGTAAGTCTACACAACTTGTAGAACATCAAGGGTGCATTGGTCCAAAGAAAATTGCAGCAGACTAGATTTTCTTTTAAAGTTATTAACTTTAATTCTGAAAAATTACCTAGTTTAATATTTATCTGTTTATTTATATAATATAGTTGAATCTGACAAAAAAAAAATTAGAAAGAAAATATGATACACACACAAAATATTCATAAATACTAACCAGTAAAAGTAAATAAAATTAAAAAATTTAATATCTCACAATAAATTTTTTATTACTTTATAAAATAAGGCCTTAAATTCTTGAATCAAATTCATAGTGGAAATCTTCAAAATACTTTCCAAATGTTCATTAGTAGGAAAGAAATATATCTTGTTTTTATTCATATTCATAATTGAAAAGGTCTGCTCAGTATCAAATATATATTGTGTTTCTAAAAATGTTAAATATTTTCAATGCAACTTTTTATTGGATTTTTGTATCAATCACTGTTCAGAGTTTTGTAAAAGTTCAAAATGATGCTTTTTCTTTGTTTATTTCAATATATTATCAGATATTGAAGATTAAGTAATTTCTGTCTGCATATTTAGAGGCACTTCTATTGGATCTACTGAAAATGGGTTTTGAACAGAATAATTCATCATCTTTAGGGAATCAAAAATTCACAATAACAATTTTTGTGTAAGTAAATATTATTTCTAAAAGTTGCTTAGGGTCATATATGAAGTCTCTGTGAGCTGTATTTTATCTAGGCCTAGTATGCAGTATTTAATATTTTGTATTCGTTCCTTTGCATTAGTAACTAAATTCGTTTTAACATGCTTGTAAATTTTTCATTGTGAAAAATGTGCAAGCATGTTAAAAATGAATCAATTTGTGAAAGATAAAAGCATGTTAAATATTTATATTGTGATATGTGTAAAATGAATTCTCCTGCCAGTATCCTATTGGTAAAAATTATTTTCTTTCAATTCTTTTTTGCAATAGCATATAAGTTAGTCCAGATATAAGATCCATAAATATTTCCTGACTGAAACATAATATTAATCTGTCTTTCTGCTAAAAAATTATTTTTTTGCTATATGGCAAGATACTTTATTTTTCATATCTTTCATAATATAACATTTCAGTTAGGGTTCCAGTTATTCAATTGAAATAAATAAATATATCATTTGTAATAAGGTTTTTAATATAAAACTATTCAAATATAGTGGAAATTAGTCCATATATACTAAAAGACAAAAATATTTAAAAAATTATTTAATAAAAAGTTATAGTTTAAATTTATTTTTTTAATACTTATTTAATACTTAATTATCACTTAGAAGATATTTGTTCAATTCTAAATCTCATAACACTGATTTTCCAGGAGGAATCTGGACATGCTCTTTGAATCTTAACTTTAACTTTCCATTTGATTCATCACAGGTGTTAATATGTAGTGGTGTATATTCTTAAATGATTGCCATTAAATATATTCCTTGTGGAATTTGGCAGCTAATTTATTAATTAACCCTCTTATTTTTTTAAATGGTTTTTAATATTTCACCACTTGAATTTTATTAGGAAAAATAATGATACAAGCCAATAAGCATTTTAAATTACTAAATAAGAAACAAATGCGATCTTTTTCTTTCTATTAATGTATGTTTTGGATGATTTTGGGAGATATAGTAAAACTTTTTTTTGAATAAAAATGTATTAAGTTACCAATTTTCTTGAAAATAAGTTATTTCTGTTCTTTAGCAAGAATAGTAGTTTTTTTTGGTGGTCATTTGACAGCATCTGTATCATCATCTAATAAGTCCTTTATGGTATTTTTGGCAACAATTATATTGATAGCCTAAATTTTACAAATCTTATTTTCTCAGAATTGATAGAAAACACTAAATTTTTAGGTTTCCCTAATACAAGACTAAAATTTTTATAGCTCCCTGATTGTACTAGATTCAAAGTATTTGTCATCACTTAAAAAAACAATGCAATGGGAAACACAACTTGATACTTACTGAAAATTTTATAACTTTCTGCTCTATGAATATACAGCATACCAACAAAATGAAATGTTTTTCTTTCTTGGATAAATATGAATAGAATATATCTAGGGAATAGAATTTGTGCTATAATTTTTTTCGTCTATGTTTTTAAAAAAACTTAAGTAGAAAATTTTATTATACAGGCAATCTCTGATTTATATAGGTGGATTGTTTTGCAAAATCCTAGTAAGTATATATATATATGTTGGAGCATATATTATACTGTAGACATTCAAAAATCTGGCAATCTCGAGACCTTAGGAGTGTCAGATTTTTGAATATACTGGATAATTGAAGGTTTATATATGCTATATGTATTTAATAGAAAATTACCACATTTACAATCTTTTAAAGGAAAAAAATAAACACTAAGTAAAAAGAAAACAAAATTTTATTGTTCACCAACTAAATAAAATATAGTACAGATGGCTCTACAGAATTTTAATTGAAAAAAGTGTGGGGAAATTTGAAAATATGCTCCTGAAATTCATGCTGGAATACTGAACAATCTGGTTTTTTTGGTTGCCAGATTTTTGAATGCCAACCTGTATATCACAATGATGTAATACTAAAAATAATTATATTAAAGAATAAGCACATAAATCATGTGTTAAAGCAGGTTGATACCATTTTGGAGAATCCAAATTCGATTCAGAGTCTCACATCTCCAGTTTTTCTGGAACGGGTTCAAGTTCAGGCCTGGCTCATTATTTAAAAATAATTCTATGCAAGTATAGATCTACAGATGTCAAATCTATATAAGTCTGGGATTGCCTGAATAAATATTTTCTTGAGCAGTTTTGTCTGACCTGTAGAGTAGAATTTGTTTAAATTTAATACAATTAGATATTTATGCAAAATTACATCTAAATTATTATTTTATGTATATTTAATAATATATTAAAATAAGAAGGATTCCAATTTCTTCATAAAAGAAATTGGATTTCATTTTATGAGGAAACTGAAGTCAGCAAAAGAATAATTTTTATTTGTTAAAACATGAGATGAATATCTAAAAAAACATCCAGACATAAAAACTTTCAAAGTTCATAGAAGCACACCTAAAGAAAAGAAAATTATAGCACTACACTAAGAATTCTCATTTCCAGATATCGTTATAATAATAATAATCATAATTAGTCATAAAATGATTCATATTTTATTTAATTAATGTATGCCTTTGCTTGAAATTTTAATTTTTTTAAAAAAACAATATATAAATTTTTTATAAAATGAAATTATTTTGTATTTTAGGCACTACGCACTGGTGTGTATGATGTTTTGCCTCTTGCCAGTTTAGAAGGCTTAACAGCAGAAGATTTTCGTTTATTATTAAATGGTGTAGGAGAAATAAATGTTCAGACATTAATAAGTTATACATCATTTAATGATGAAAGTGGTAAGTAATAAATATTAAAAAAGTTTTAATAGAGTCTATTAATTATTAATCATATTTGAAGTTATATGAATAACAGTTAACAAAAAATAATAATAATCTGAATTTATATGAATCTGTTAGTTTTATGACATATACATACATGCGCACCCATTATTTAATTAGCTGATTATCCAATATTTCAATTTAAATTTTATCATAAGCATTACTTATTTTCTGATGATATAAATTTAAAAATAGATAAATATGTAAATGTTATCAATTGAATGATAGTGATTTTATCTCATTACTAGTCATTATTAAATAAAGTTAGTCTGTTTATTGAAAATTCATTTATTGTTTGTAATTGTTCTAATAAGAATCAATTGCAATGCCAAAATATCATTTAACAAATCAATTACCAATACAAAACAAAATCCAAACTAATTAATCTTGGATGTAGGCAATGTATAATGTAAAATAAATTTACTTAGCCATCTTTGTAGATTTGCCTTCTTTAATTACATTGTTTACATCGTAATGATTTTGATAAGTTCTAAATTACTAAATCATAAAATTTTAAAAATATACATAATGCAGTTAACCAATGGTACAGATATTCATTTCGGCTGTCAATGCCCTCTTCAGTCTTTAACCCAGAGTTAACTGCAATAATTTGCATAATACTTTAAATAAAAAAATTTATATAATTTAACCAAAAAATATTTACAAAAATTATATTATTCTTTTACAAAAGTTTCTAAAAAACATAATAAAAAACCTAAAATTTCAATTAAACTGCCAACTTTAACTTCTCTTAGAAGATTCAGAACTGCCATTATGTTACATATTCCTGTCTGCAAGTTTTAATTAATCTTGGATATAGGCAATGTATAATGTAAAATAAAGTTAAAATGGGCAGTTTAATTGAAATTTTGGGTTTTTTATTATATTTTTAGAAGTTTTTGTAAGAGAATAAGGTAATTTTTATGTAAATATTTTTGGTTAAATTATATAAATAATTGCAGTTAATTTTGAGTTAAAGACTGAAGAAGGCATTGACAGCTGAAAGGCATATCTGTACCATTGATTGACTGCATTATGTATATTTTTAAAATTTTATGATTTAGTAGTTTAGAACTTATCAAAATCATTACGATGTAAACAATGTAATTAAAGGAGGAAATCTAAAAAAATGCCTAAATAAATTTATTTTAAAATCCAAACTAGCTCATCAGACCTTAAAAAGAAAGTCCAATAAGCTAGTTTGAACTATGTTTTGTATCAATTTAGGATCTAGTTGTTAATTTAATTACCAATATATTTATGATTTATTGTTCTATTCATATCTAATCAATTATAGTAGTAATAAAAAAATTGTGTTGAGATTTTAATTAAGAGAAATATACATAGCATATGTAAAGAATACACAATTCTTGATTAATATTATTTTGATTAGTTTCAGTTTCATGTTGTTTGGATAAATGAAAGATGGATGCATTACAGGATGTTTTGGTTATGTTTTATGTCTATAGTGCCAAAAAATATTTGTGCCTATATCTCTCTAAATTTTTTTTTAATAATTAAAAATATCCACTAAATTTTTTTTAAATTCAAATTTTAATTTTATAATAAATATTAATTTGTTATACTTTTAAAATAGCATTAAAATATATTAATTTTTTAAACTATACTTTTGAAAACTTAATCTGTCTTGATTTCAGAAAGATGACAAATAATTTTTAATTAATATTCTAAAATAAATTATTAAAGCTAGTTAAAGAATTTTGCAAGATTTATATAATTAGCTTCTGTCTCATCATAGAAATCTATAGATCTGAGATGTTTTTCAAAAATAAAGTAAAAAATATTGCTGGAAAATTTTTAAATGTTCGGTTTCTCATGGATTTTCATATAACTTAAGTGTGAGTTTTTTGTGAATGAATAGTATCATGTGCATCTCTTTTTCTGTATAGTCTAGTTGCTTATTTCTTATTCTTTATTTGTATGCTAATATAGAAAAAGGCTATTTCTTCTTTTATGATGATATCTGTATGCCTTATATATAATCTTGCTCTTTCTGTAAATAGAAAACTATTTTTAATGATTTACATATCATTAATTCTATCTTCATATGATGCTTACATATTTTCCAAGAAATGGATCCCAAAACTATCAGGAATATATCACTTGGTTATGTACTATTCTTAGTTTTGTTATCAAAGAAAGCATTATATATAAAATACAAGTACTCCTCGATTTATAATTGGGACAAAAGTTTTTATTTAACCTAAATTTTATGTAAATCAAAAAAAAAATTATAATTCCCAGGGTAGGGAGACTATGGCGATTGCATTTACACAACATCATGCTGCCATATTGTTTTGTGACTGAGAGAGATATAATGCTGTTTAGAATACTTATCATACCAATAAAATGGTACTCGTCTCCAAACAATAGAAAGCATGAATAAATCAAGTAATATGAACATTTAAATGATGTAAAGTAGCATGTTTCCATTTGTAAGCTCATACAATAAATGTTTATATTCTATAACTAGGAAAATATTTTACATAAAATTGAATTTTATGGAAATCAGATATACCCAAATCTGGGTAACCTATTCAAACCAATGGATATTTGTATTTGATATCCCTATTGCTGGGATGCTAGCAGAATTAATGATACGTAGAAATTTTCTGAGGTTTGGGATTTGTATTCGGTCCTGGGTTCTCTGAGCGGAAAATCAATACGCTTCCATAGGATCAATTTTGCCAAATTAAAATTCTTAATACAGTGAGCTGTAGATTTGGAAAGAAGAAATGATTGTACATAGATAAAAGCAACATTTTATTGAGTTCTCAAAAAATGATAGGAAACTCTCAGAGAAGGATAGATAACATATGCTATACAATGATTGTCTCTTCATGATAGATTATAAGTATTTGCTAAATTGGTTTATCAGCCAATAATGTGAAATGATTTTTAATATATTGACAAATGTAACTATAAATGAATGTCTGGATTTATTATATAGCACATTTTTATCTTATTTAAAATTGAATGCAACACAAATATAATACTTAATAGTAATTCTTATATTTTAATAATTATTTCAGTTCTGAAGCTGTTTTAAAAGTCTAACATAACCTTCATTCCATTAAGTTTGTATACTTCTATTGTAATGGATAGTGATAATTAAACATCTACAGAAAATAAAATATTAACCATTGCACTTCAAACAGACATACAGGATGATCATAGTTAAATTATTCTTATTCAAAGCAATATGCAAAAGCTGAAACTCTATCAGATTTGATGGAATATGAGATATTTTTGCATTCCTATCAAATTTCTTTAGAGAGATTTTTGGGAAAAAACAATTAGTTCTAAAAATCACCACTAAGGAATCAAAGCACTGCAATCAGAACAATAGTTTTATTTGTTACTTCATATGCACCTAATGAATCTAATGAAAACTGTCATGTCTCTCAGATATTTCTTGTATAATTTGATTGATTGTAATAATGACAATAATTCTCACTTTGCCTGTGAACTATGTATGAAGCTGTTCTATCAAAACAAAAATGTCATTCCACCATTTTGAGAATATAGCCATTTATCTATAACAGGCTAAAAAATTACCATTGAAATAGTACATAAATCATTATCCCTTTACTTGTGTCATCTTTATCCAAATGTATTTTGTTTCACATCTGGGAATGTATCCATATTTTTTATTAAAAAATATCCACCATTTTTTTAATCTACATCTTCCTATTGAATTAAAGTTTTTATTTCTAGAAGTCTCTATTCTATAATGCAAAAAAAAATCATTATGTTGCTGATTTTTAATAAATTTTTATATAATTAGATACCCCCTGATCAAAATTATGTAAATAAACAAAAAGATTGAATTTCAGACAATCGTAAATCTTTTCCCAACATCAAAATAAACATGGTTCCTATTTCATTTGAAAACAGAGAATGGTGTTTATAAGCTGTTGAATTCCAAAGTCATTTGGAGATGGTGCATTGGTGGAAATGGAATGCAAATAAGGGCAATAAAACATGAACTCTAAAGGCATACTTCAATTTTGATGGTACTGAATCACATATTGTTCAAATTCAATCTCATATTTTAATTTTATCATATTCTCTGATATGTTCATATGTATTTTTGTAAGAATTTGCAACCAAAAAAAATTTTTTTAATGAATTTCTTTTAATCTGATGTATAATATACAAATTATGAGGATAGATTCAAAAATTCAATTTCTCATTGCTGTTAATGATAACAAAGTAATTTATTTTTCTTCTCTAGAAAGGTTGAGTGTATATTAAATATTATATATTGTGATACTGGGGTATGAATTTATAATGTAAGGGTATATCATTTCCATTCAGAACTAAACAATCACTTTTTCAAGTATTGTTTATTAATTTATCTTCTAATATTTATTTTTTAATTGTATAATTAAAAATTAAACAATATCTATTAGAAATTTTATGAAATCTTTCTTTTAATACTATTAAATTTATTAAAGAGAAAACCACACAAAGAAATATGTTAAATCATTATTCAAAATTTAATGACAAGCTTTAATATATTATCTGACTCCAGATTTTTATTTAAGTATATAAAAATAAGGAAATTATATTTATCTAATCACAAATTTAATAGTTTGTTTATACACATCATAACACACCAAAATAAGCAATAGTTACACTATGAAATGTGATCTCCAATTTAGAAATTATTAATTATGCAAATCTACTCTATTTTATATCATGACAGATTTCGTGTCAAGATATCATCAAGTGATGTTTTTTATCAACTGATTTTGATGCTTTGCAAAATGTAATGAATGCATTGGAAGGATTTAGTGATTTAAGAAAATTTCTAATTTTTCCAAATCTTTCAAAAAAAAAAAAAAAATTATTCAATCTTTCTAATGAATTTTGAAAACTTCAGATTCTCAGTCCATGAAACTACTGCTGGGATAAAATATTAACAAATGACATTGAACACAAGAAAAGTATAACAAATGAGTGGACATTGGATAAAGTACAACAAATGTCCTGGACATTGTTGTATCAAAATAATGGCTATGTAATACATCATATGGAAAATTTTATGAAAACTGATTTCAGTTCATAGTCAGTTGGTATCTGTGTCATCAAGAAGCAATTTTTGGTGCCGAAATTGCTTCCCAGAAACCAAACTGATATTTGTCCTAGCATCATATCGTCATTCAAGCCAAGAATGACATATGATTATGAAGCTTCAATGGGAAGATGAATTGCATTTTTATCTTAGTAAAAATGTGAGCATCCCTACAATTATCATATTTAGGCTACACCAAATCTTTATTTAATTCTACAAATTCCATTATATTCATTGTATTGTGTAGGTTCATGGCAATAATGTGAAAGATTTATCAGTCTATTCTTCTTTTATTAAAATTATCCAGCTGAAACTATGATTGCTCTATTATTACCCAGCAGTGTCAGGACATATTGTGTAATTATGTCATTCTGAAAATACAGCAGTGAATATACTATGACACTGTAATTTTTATGCAAGATGGAAATTAATTTACATTGAATTATCTGTATAGCAACTTCAGCAACAATTTTGCTGAGGATGGAATGATCAGTTTCTCCAATAGCATGGTTATCTATATAGACTGTAATATCTGCGATTTTTGCTCATGGATCCTTTTGAAAAGTATAATCATTGCTCTTGACTTGATGATATATGCTATCCTTCAAAGTTGTCATGTATAAAACATTAATCCTATTAATTGTGCCATTGAATAATACTATTCTCCTCATCAGTTCCCATAATTTCCACTAAATTTAATACAATATTTTATAATACCATTTTTCTGTAAAAACACGTGAAATATGATTAAAATTAATTGATTGAATGTCATAAATTTATCATTTTTTTCTCCCACACAATAGCACTCAATACCGCAAGTACGACTATAGTTTTAATTTTGCTGATCCCAGAGCCAATGCCACTTAGTGGTGATGTTTTAAACTAATTATTATTTTTTTTTTGAAAATCTGTCATACTAAAGAAAATATTCCTGTCAAATTTGGTTGAGTTTTAATCTTTAGAATCTAGGCTGTCTGAATAAGGGTAGTTTAATTATAAATATATACTATAATAATATATTGTACTATACTGTATTCAAATTGTGGCAATATTAAAACCAAATTAGTAGATTCTTTCATCTTAACAATTAGTTAAAAATGGGTTTGAAAAATTCACTATTATGAAAATTAAATTGGTTGAAATAATAAGTGTATTAAAAATTATATTCTATATTATTAGAAATATTATATAGTTATTGTGCTAGCTGATACTATTTTAATCAGAAAATAAACAAATTTTCATAATATCCTATTAATATTGAATTTAACTATTGACAAAGCTGGAGCACCATCAGGAGAAGGTGGAGATAAACTAATACGTTTCAAACGATGGTTTTGGTCAATTGTGGAACGCATGACAAATCAAGAGAAACAGGATTTGGTGAGATATTTTTCTTTTATTGTTAAGTAAATGTTTTGAATTATGTTTAAAAAAAATTTTTTTGTAGGTGTATTTTTGGACTGGAAGCCCTGCTCTCCCTGCAAGCGAGGAAGGGTTTCAGCCCATGCCAAGTATAACAATTAGACCAGCGGATGATCAGCATCTTCCCACTGCCAATACTTGCATTTCTCGTCTTTATATACCTCTTTATTCTTCAAAGACAATTTTAAGAGCCAAATTGCTTTTGGCAATCAAAACGAAAAACTTTGGATTTGTCTAGTCATGTTATAATTTACATATTTTAGTATAGCATAAATCTCATGATCAAATTTGGAAAGTGATGAATAATTTTAGATATTGTATACAAACACAAAACATGAAGAAAATCATTAGACTATGACGGCAATAAATTTATTTAAAAAATAAGTGATTTTGTTTTGTCATCCGAAAACTATGCCTTTTGATGAACTATGACAAGCATCGAGATAAAATTGACGTGCTAACTGTGTTAAGTGTACCATCAGACAATATCTAAAAGACTAAAATGTTCGATGATGGAGTTGTTTAGAAGATACGTGCAGAATAATTTAAAGAAAATATCTTTCTTACCTACCAAATGTAAAGAAGATTCCGGATCAATCACATTTATTCATAATTTATGTTTATTCTAAAACATTTTTCATTTGATAATTAAACAGAATACATCGTCTGTGTTTGTAATGGTAACGTTATTCTGTATTAAAATGTGTATAAAATCCAAATTAATGGATCCATAAACATTTATCATTGTCTCAACCAAAAGTGAACAAACTGATAATTTTTTATGGCACCGTACAAGACAACAAAATTGAAAATATCTTTTAGATCCGTAATATTGAATCAGGCAAAATTTGTATTATCTAAATTATAATTTCAATAAAAGAAAAATATTGCACATGTCTTAAACAAATTTAATCCAAAATTAATAAGATTGTATGTTAAATAAAGTAATTTTTTAAGCTTTAAAGTTTGTTTTTATTTTGGCTACTTATTAATGTTATGTTGAATTAATTCTTATTGGCTACAAATTTTAACGTTAATTTTTAATTTAAATAATTATCATTGCTTTACAGCATATCACTTCTTTCTTTTACATTGAAATTTCTCACGTGTTAAATGCTCATAAAATTGGACCTAGTAATATTTTGATGAAAAAAATCAAAATATAATTAAAAAGAGATTTTAGTAGTCTAATATGTTAAATTCTGTTGCTGTATAACTTGAAAACATGCAACATGGATATTCCACAAATAAAATTTGGATATATGCATTTTGCATATTTTAATGTCTATTTCTTATACTGTAAACAAATGTAGCAGTTAAGATTGTCCATAATTTTTATAGCATAAATGAATATTTCTATCCATTTCCTCAATAGATTCTATCAGTTTATATTCCTTTTCTAATATTACTCCATATAAAACTATTTGATTTCAAGTCAGAAAATATTTTATTCTTTTAAGTTTGAGAATGTTTTCACATTCATTTTAATCTTTATATATCTTGCACATATCTAATTTTAGAGCAAATTAGTTTCAACAAATAGGAATCAATCAATAGTAGTATTAATTGCTATTAATTAGATGAACTAATTTTGTTATATCTGACTT
The DNA here is from genome assembly GCA_011317285.2 of Androctonus mauritanicus. Lineage (NCBI taxonomy): Eukaryota > Metazoa > Arthropoda > Arachnida > Scorpiones > Buthidae > Androctonus > Androctonus mauritanicus. Next base: position 4,587 of record WUQG02297378.1, on the reverse strand, counting down.
TTGTTGGAAGAATTACATATATGCTTGCTAGTCAATTTATCATGCGATTCTTAAATAAAATTTGCATTATCATTAACTTTCTGTAGTTTGACATTTTGTTTATAAATATGAGTAAAAGATAAATTTATTAATGTAATGGTGAAAAAACAAAGTACTTCATAACAGCGTGTCGTTATATTAAAACTTATTAAAATATACTAACAGAAGACAGGAGATAAATCATTATAATTATATTTTTAATGGATTCAAATAAAAAATCGGGTAAATTCGGATAATCGGGACTGTCTTAGTGTTAGATGAATTCATTTAACACTAAGACAGTCCCGATTATCCGAAATATTGGCGGAGGAACTCTCAGAACAGATATTCAGAAGATTTGGTAAATTATTACGTAAATAAACTGGATTTGAATATTAACGTGATGATTTCAAGTTAAACCGGCTTATTGTTTAATTTAAAATTGAATTGTAGTTTATTTTGATATATATTTTTTTTTTTTTTTTTTTTTTAATAAAACAAATGTAAATAAAAGTCTATTGTAAATAAGACTTTTAATTTTATTTATATCTATTTTATTGTAAAAATGAAAAAAATGAAGTGAACGATATTTCACGTTGGTTAATCTAAATGATTTTATAAGGAAAACGCGTCCTTAAAATTTGGCGAAATATTTTGCGTTGGATCATTAAAAACATTACTTAGTAATGTCCGTCTGCATCGTTATGATCTGCTGAATTACTGGATTGATTTTTAAAAGAATGACATTATTTAGAAAGCTTATATCTCGACATTGATTCAAGTGTACTTTTTTCAAATTTGGTTCATCAAATAATTTGACGGGCTAAATTTCAACTGTATTCGGCAGATAGAAACTTGAGACAGGATTTCTCCATGAAAAATGAACTAAATTCAATTCCGTAAACTGTTAATGTGAATAATTTTTAAATAAATATTCAGAATATATATTTATTACGAATTCAATTTTTTAATTTGTACTGGATGATATCGCTGTAATCATAAATTGTAAAAAGTATTTTCTTAAACTTCAATTAAAAGATATTTCATTACAACGCATCATAGGAAATTGATTCACGTATTTTTAGAACCGGAACTAGATAAGACTTAATGATACATAAAAAAAAATCCTAGAATATTTGAAATAAGTGAAAAAATATACGTTTTATATTTTTTACTGAACTTTGATTTTCGATTCATTTAAATCTTATTAGATAGCGTGGATGATAAGCTTTAAAATACCTCAGATATTAAAATCCGAGATATTAAGAGAGAGATGTATTCTGGAATATACTATATGTAAAAATTGCTACTTTAAAGAAAAAAATCGATAATTTGGATCCTAATAGCACTGGATGGAATAAACAATAACTATATATTCTTATTTGTATGAACAATCGGAACATTTTAAAAATACTATAATAGTTTATGCTTGGTTCCTTTTTTTAATTCTAGTTATAAATTGAAAATGATATAAATCTAATTTGGCATAAAATTGATTCTGTGGTATAATACGAAATTAAAATTAGAGAATACTCTATATTCAGAGACATTAAGCTTATAATTAAGTTTTTATTGTAATTATCAAAGATTAGAATACATTGATTCAGACAAAATTAGCGAGTCACTGATAGTTTCAAAATGATGTAATAATTCAGCATGAGTTAGAACTAATTATAACTTTTACAGGTCAATTAAATGTTACCATTCGATTTAATTTAGCAGGCTATTAAAATTTCATATATTGCAATCATCATTTATCAAACTGCAATTTTTAGCAATAATTTGAAAAAACATGATGGCATGGCCATCGAAATTATATGATGATATTAATCCGGAAGGCCGGTGCCTTTGCATTGAAATCGGCATTTTCTTATTATATCAAATTTTGTATCGATATATTAAAAATTTTTGTCAAATAATGAATAAAAAATAAAATACGCATCATAAATGAATTGAAGAAATCATTTTAAATATTTCGTGGCACATCGGCCGAAAAAATACTATGCCATAACATAACCATTATTGTCAACACGCTTTTCCATGTATTTTTACGTTTGGAATAGAAATGCTCAGCCACATACTATTACAGGAGCAATCACAATAGCCAAATTAAAACCAAATTTTTGGAAAATAATTAAAATATTGTGAAAAATCCATCAACCGTAAATCGAATTGTTTCAACTTATGCAATGTTATATGAAAGAATTAATTTTCGCAAATACGAACGCATCTAAAAATGATCCTGTTGTTATAACTTTAACATATTCATCTGTTTTTATGTAAAAACGTATCAATTATATCAATATTTGCTGTTTTCATTCTTATTTAAAATTAGATGCAAATAAATTTATTTATTCTTATTAAAGTCAAAAAAGTTTATCGGTATCCTATATACGGGAACAGTTATCAATAACTATTGCTCATCCTCGATCCTTACGCAGAAGCCTCGAGAAAGCGATTAGATTTAAAATAACATTTAAAAGAATGGTGCAATATACAGTGGACATAGCTTATACTGATCATTTAGGAATCATTTTAAAATTTCGTCGGTTATCATCATCAATTATCTTACGTTTTCGCCGTTACAAAACATAATAAAAAATAAAAAATAAATCGTTAAAATATTCAACTTTACGTAGTAGCGAAACACCCAAACTCGTGATTCCTGTTAGGAGGTTAACATGGAATTTCCATGTTATAAAATTTCTGAGAGGAGCGGGTTTAGATAGTTGCAAGATTCATAGATTTAAGTTATACTGCTGGTAGAAGCGTAATTAATCTCTTATGAGAAACAATACCTACGGTTATACGTAGAAACAGCAGTAGTTAGGAGTATTGTGTTAAATAGTGTGGCCAATTTGCATGTTAGAAAAGTTGGACAAAACTCTAAAAAATTCGGTATGGTACTCAAACTTGTGATAAAAAAAAAGTCAAATGAAAAAAAAAATTAATTTTCAAATCATAAACAAATTAAAAATTTTAAACTAATAGGCATTCTTGATATACAGCTTCGCAATACTGTACTTGCATATATATGAATAAATATCAAATCTGCTTTATATTTTTAGGTCATTGTGCTAATATCTATTATATCATCATCGTGACTTCACCAAGCATTATATTGACATGCAATGTCATCGTTTCGTCATATAATGTCGTCAGGTGTATTTTACCGTTATAGTGACAATGGCATCGCATCAAATATTATATAATTAAAATATGAATATAATAATATGTAAACATATTAATATTACTTGTAGTTAGTTGGGTGTATAATACAATTTTTGATGGTATTGCAGGCTCAACTATCATCTACCGATTCAGAGTTGTGCAAGAGCAAAAAGGGGCCCCTTTGCCTATATCAAGACAAGCATAATAAATAAATAGATATATTCTTTTTACGTTTACTAATGTAATCATTGTTGGCTGGATGGACACTTTTGCATCCAGCCAACAATGATTATATTAGTAAACGGTTCTATATTAATAAACGCTGTTATTATAATAGTATTATATATTAGTAAACGCGGTTCCTATATCTCCAAATGTTTTTTAGGAAAAATCCGAGCCCGATTAGTTGAATCTATTCTCCACTTCATGATTGACTCCATCAGGAGTTTGGACGACCATTTTTTCATTCCAGTATCCACCAGGGTGGACACTGGAATGTCCTGCCGCTTAATACTTCAGAAACTTTTCCTGAAATATCTTTCATCATGGAAAGCAGCGTTAAGCTATACAGGAAAAAATAATATAATCATTATAATCAAATGGGTATGCAATAGAAAGTTTTTGTATCAAAATAAAAAATATATAAAAATCAATAAAAAATCAACTAGATCGAGGCCTCTATACAAAGCAATTCAATGCATTTCCTATTTGAGTGACCATGACCGATATGCAGCAGAGTCCGCAGATTGTAGAATAAGAGGACTGGATCTCTGAAGAAAACTTTCTGAGATATTGAATTTAGATTTTATCTGGAGTCATGTGTATAGAAGCCAAAGCGTTTCCACGCGGCTAATTCGGCTGACAATGAAATCAGATGTAGCTATATAGAAAAATAAAATTTTATAAATGATTTTACTTAAATTTGGTTTGCTTAAGAAGTTTAATTAAGACGATATGAGGAAACAAAAATGACTGTCATGTTAATGTTACATTTTTTTTTTTTTTTTTGCATATTTTACCCCTTTTCCAATCAAGGAGATTACTAAGGGGCGGGGCCAGTTCCAACCATGGGTTGCACCCATACCCGTGGAGGAGGGCCGGATTGTGAAGGACGGGAATCGCTGGCCGGGCACAAAAAACTTTTCAGATCCCCGAAAAAACTTTTCAGGAATTAACGCGAACCAGGATCCTCCTGCATGGCCCACCGACAGTGTTACCACTCGGCCATCTGGCCGCTAGTAATGCATTACATTTTTTTTTGTCAACAGATGATGCCACTTTCCATTCAGGAAGAACACTAAGTGGCTGGGCGAAACAAGCCCTTTCACAGGCTGCCCACCCCTGCGGAGGGGTCAGCCGGATTGTGAAGGACGGGGATCGACAAGCCAGGCCCGGACC
>WUQG02297267.1:0-19435 GCA_011317285.2 Androctonus mauritanicus | reverse complement strand
GCTTCTGATCATCATGCTGTTTCTATTACAACTACAGTACGAGCATTCATGATCAATTCTTAATTCACTTGCTATCTCGTATTCTTTGAATTGGAGCATAAACTTTGTATAAAATGAGCAGAAAAACAATATTACAACAAATAAAACAACTTTTTTTTTTAATATTAATATTAAGACAACATCTCATTTTCATTTAAAAATGCAAGTGCATAATTCAATATATTTGTCAGCTTCCAGATTCTAGTAATTTTATATAAAAATAAAAAATAGGAATTGTATATTCTTAGACTCTGTGAATTATTAAATATTGTTAAATGAAGCTTTTCTCCATTTTTTTTTTATCAAATCAAGTAAGATTTGGAAATGACGATTAAGAATTAGTATCCTCTTTTTAAAGAAGTTCTACCGAAGTTGCTCTCGAGAGTATTTTTAGTATATACTTTCCGAAAAAAGTAGAGATTACATGATCACTATGTATCTTTTGTAATAACTGATATATTTTTATGCAAATTGGTAGATCGTTTCATCATTAAAGTCAATTTCATCGCTGTAAGCCTTCGATCGAAAGATCTATTTTAACCATTTAAAAATGGCGGATATTAAAATTTCTGAGATTTTCCCCTAACACAAATTTTGAATGATTTGAAAAACTTTTCTGATATCGTATCTAAAATATGTAAATAGATATTCCATAAAGATGACTTTTGATGCTATTTGTATTAATTCGGATTTTTAATCATTCCAAAATAGTGAGCTTGTTCGAAAAACTGCCAGTTAGTTATTTTCAGAATTGCTTGTTTCTGTGTACATACGTTTATGAGAGTTACTATCAAACAGCATTGTTTTTCATTTCAAAAATAAATCATTGACTATTCTATATTCAGAAATTTGTTAGCTATTATCGTAATGTGAAATCATTTTGATAAGCTTGGAACCAAGAAACTGTGAATTTCATATTAAAATATACCATGCATATGTTGTGATAATCAGTCACCAGTGCTCTTAGGCAAACATATCACGAGAAGAATGATAAATAAAAATATTTATAATTTAATTAAGTTAACCGATATGAAAAATCTCATATAATTCTATATATTACATTACATACATTTTTGATATTGGTTATAAATGTTTGCAAAAAATTCATTTACGGTTTTGCTAATCGTAATTGCTGAAATATAAAAACTATTGGAAGACATATCAGAATAAAAGTGTAATCTACACAGATATTTTTGAGTTAAAAAATATGCAATATTTATTAAGTATAATTCAAGATTCCATATTTAAAATATGCAATATAGCTTATCTTGGATATCTTAAAATGCATATTTTAAGGTAGAGTTCAAGATAAGATATAAGTGCAAGATTCCATATTTTATTTATCAAAGTTTCATTTTTGACCTTTCTTTTTGAAAAAGCCAAAAATAAATGGAATAAAAAGGGACATGAATTATATTTGCCCATTTGCTTTCTGTTCGTCCTTCATCATATAATAACTTGCGGATAAAACATTTTATTAGATCATACCAGAGAACTAAGCCTATTGAATATGATCAATTTTGAATCGTATCTGTCTAAAATAATATACCCCACCCTGGAGGATCCGAGACAACCCTGGAGTCCCAGATCCTCCAAGATAATTGTCCCGGGACATCCAATTGTCCCTGTCCCGGATCCTCCATGGACAATTGGATGACCCTGGAGGATCCGGGACATCCAATTTTTCGTTAAGCACATCCTTCAACCATCTGGTTGACCCCATCATGAGTGTTGGACAGCTGTGATGTGCTCTATAAGTGACTGCCACCAGGTAAAGAATATCCTATGAGGATATGGCAGCTTAACTAACCTAATCTAAAACAATATAACATGCATATAAATATCTAATTTGATTGCTTATTTCATTGAGATTTGCTATAATATCATTCAGGACCGGATTGAGATCTTTTGAGGCCTGTAGGCTCATAAAAGTTTTTAATTAAATTATAAAGTTGTTCAATAATTTTAACCTGCTGTTGAGTTCCCTAATTGTTGGGAGCCCATAAGCAGTGTCTATTATGTTAGTGGATAATCTGGCCTGGGATCATATGTTAAAAATGATCCGCGTGCATAATTGTGCCCTTTTTCAAAGAAGGATAAAGAACAATATTGATATTGTTGCAGCTACATATGCAGCTAAAATCGATTCGTTAATATTTAGCCTAGTTATAAAAAACATAGAATGCCAATACAGTGTGTATATATATATATATATAGTCTACTGTATTGGCATTCTACTGTATATATATATTATTGACGATGGTATCATTCAATCGGTTTGCAACCGATTGAACTTACGAACTTAAAATTAAAATTTGTTGAATTCACCGAACCGCTTGTCGTGGAACAGAAAATGAAAAATAAAAGTTAAATTCTTGGAATCTTAGTAAATGTTTTACAGCTTAAATGGAATGAAAACAGCTATAAATTATTATAGAGAATCATGCGCTATTCATTGGAGGTCATGTGTAATTATTTAAAATAGTTGATTGCAACAAAAACTGTAATCCCTTCCTTGTCTTACAACTTTTCGCAAACTTGTTACAAAATTGAAAACTTATATTAAAATAGCAAATACCAAATGTAAAATGTAAATTTTATATTAAATAATTTTATTTTAATATAAAATTTACATTTTTTGTTGCACGCTGTATTTAAATCATATTATGTAAAATCTTTGCTACAGATTTAAACAGAACGTACGTTTATTTCGTAGACGTTTGAACTTGTGAGAATTGCCGACGACTAATAGATTTTATATATAAAGTCATTGAGAGCTTTATTTGCCAATGGAACTGGTTTATTTTTGTACTTTACCTTAGTTGGAATCTTGACTAACAAATGCATCCTTTAGAAAAATTTAGCTATTTTGACTACATAATTTTCTAAAAGATCTATATTGACTAGAGTGAAAGCGAAATTTTCCGGGATAATTGAAACTCAGTTATCCACTTAAATCTTCTAATATACTCTTATATAGGCCATAGACGTCATTGCTATCCGATTTCTAACCAACCATTGTGTTGGTTAGAAATCGGAAAAATTTTGATTTTGTTTTATATAGAACGGGGATGCACACAGACTTGTTAAGACCAAGAACTACACAGATTCACTGTGACTTATAGCAGGACCACCAAAAAGAAAAACAAAAGTTATATATCATATCGTGTTTATTAATTATATGTTACAAAGAAACGTAATCAAAAGTAACCAAAGAATTTTTAATAGGATGCCTGGTATTGCATTGATTTAACAATTTTTTAATTTATAGTAGTTCAAACGCAAAATTGATTCTAAATTTTCATTAGTTAAGCGATAGTGTTACTTTATGCGCGTGTACAATTTTTTTTTTAATTACCTATTTCACACACAAAAATACAGTAAAAATAAAAAAAATGTTTATTATTATAAATATGATTACTATTTTTTCCTTATGGTTTAGAAACATTATCATCGAACCATTGTAAAATTAATTTCACATCAGAAAAATATTATTTGAAAATGCATTGTTCAAAACTACAAATAATATTTTGTTGATTGTGTGCGTGTGTGTGTGTGTGTCTTGTTAAAATAACACATGGTGAGGCGGGCGGCCAACCAATCAATGGAGAGCCGCGGTTTGTGCATCCCTGATATAGAACATCAGTATACGTCATTAGTTATCACAAAATGGATGATCCAGAACAAAAAAATCATTTAAATTGCAATAAAATGAGTGATTTTTGAGCAATTTATCGATATATGCGTGTTTTAAATTTCATATTATAAACTATTTTAAGTATTATTTTATGATTAGAATTATTGCAGATAATTTTCCTTTTGAGGAAAAGATAGATAGAGCCGGTTATTATTTTGTATGATACCATTGTATATTGATATTATGTATACAATTTTTTTGCATAAGTTAAATCTATTATAAGAAACAATATAACTTTTCATAATTTTTATTGAATTTAAAATTTTAATAATATATATAGCATACAAAATATTGTAAATATAAAATAAGAAAACAAGGAAGTTATTAAATGAAGTCAATCAAAGTTTCTCATGTAAAAAATACTTCGTTATTATTTCTATTATTCATTTATATCCTAAGGCCAATTAAGAAAATAAATCATAATTTATTTTGACTTACAAGTTAGTACAATCCTGTTGAACATCTACTGTTCTATAGCCATTTTTTTTTTTTTTTTTTTTTATGAGAGAGGATTTTCTTTAAACAATTGTCTCGCATCAAATGCTACATTATTTTATAAAATTTCCTAAATAGAATCATCTTTATAAATTTACTTATAGCTTAATTTTTATAATTGTAATTTTAATTGCCACAGATTTATTATTTCTAACAAATCAGGAGTTATTTGTTGTTTTCCAATAATTGTTGTTTATGATATTTTTAATCAGCTTCTTATCGTCTTTTCCTCGACAATAGCTGAAGGGAAAACTGATCGTCAACAGAAGTACATGTACAGTAGTATGCGTTATCACTCAAAATTCAAAACTTACAGGTTAGATATAAATTTCATATTAAACAAAAAAAAATGTGAGCAAAAAGCAGCAATTCATTTTATATTTTTATTCGTATAACTAAATTAATTCCGAATAATGTTAAAACTTATACTGTATGACTACTGTTATTCTGTATATGATCTTCAGTAGTTGTATTCAAAATAATTAAATAATAATATATATATTCATTATTTAAACTTTCAGTGAGTTTTATGAAGGAAAATTATTGCTTTCGAGTTAAATTTGACAAAAAAAAATCAATAATGTTTTTTGAATAAGATTTTTAAAGCTGTTAAAAAGATATTCAATTCGATATATTATGAAAAAAAAATCACTCTTAAAATTCCAATTAAAAAGAATCAATGAATCGTATCTGAAAAAAGAGTATAAGTATATAACGATGGATAATAAAAATCTCAAAAAAAAAAAAAAAATACCTACGTGGGAAAGAGATAATTTTCCATCTCGTTCTACACCATTTTCCAACTGTTACTTAACGATATGCTTTGACGATGAGCTACTAAGAGGCTAAACCGGAGGTTACTAAGCAGTTTATAGCTTAATAATCTCTTATTTAATCTGTAATTAGCCTACCATGTAATCGCTTATCATATAAAGAGGAGGTTCAACGAACAGGGCCCAGATTCTTCTGAATAAATCTAAAGGTATAAGAGAAATTGAATCCGGATCTTCTAGAAAGCGAAATTACAATAGAAAAGCTTTTTTATATTTTGCTAGTTTCTATAATAATCAATAAATGTAACCGAATATTAAACAAAAATAAAATTAAAAAATATATTAAAATGTAAAAGATGTATTTTTCTGCTTTAGAGAAAATTATGGAGTGCTGAATATTATTATAGTGATGATAATTGAAACTTGAAGAAAGAGATGTTTCTTGACATAATTATTTCATTCTTAAATAACAGATCCGTATAAAATATGCATTTGTGTATAACACATTCCTCTTCATTTTGACTTGGACGGTTATCAAATTTACCAGCATAGCGTCTTGCACCTTTCCCAAAAATAATCAAAAATTTCCCGAATTGCTCCTTTCCCAAAAATATTTTTAAAAAATTAGTTAAAAAATATGAATTATTTAAAGGCACATTTCTGATACATATTTTAATAAAAATAAAAAGATATCAAAAAATAAAATAAAAATGGCTTAAAATATTTTTTATTCTTATAAACAGTATGTACTTTAAATATATAACAGATTTATTTACAGTATAGTATTATATTATATATTTTTCGATAAAAGGTCTGCATCTGTACAGTGGCGTGACTTTTTCGTCTTGCACAAGCTAAATGATAAACGGATTGAAATAATCAAAATATTGAAAATGTTAAGAATTATTTAATCTTACTTTTGACTCCCCTTTCAGATTTAAACTGAGGCAAGAGTTTCCTTCGTTTCACCCTCAGTCTATCAGTGATAATCAAAATGTTTAAAAATTGCAGCTTCTTTTTTAAATATTCTCATCCATGTAAAACTGAATAAGAATTTTACCGAAATATATATTTGTATATGAATATGTTATTTAAGACAAAATTTCTTATAAACTGAGATCCTTCATCTGGTCTCTGTTGACATCACTGTATATATTAATTTTCCACATAGTCTAAAATAACCGCAGCTTAGATCATTTTTCTTGATGTATTTTTCATTTTCATTATTTAATAATCACGATATTCATTTTGAATATTTTAATTGAAAAATAATTATTTTATTTATAGGATCCACATCATTATATTACATAAAACATAGGATAAAAATTTCAAGTGATAAAATTATTTTTTTAAGTGAGATCAATTCATTTATTTCTTTTTTTATGAAAACTATATTTTTATCAGAATATCTAATATTATTTGCTTATATTCATCGTTTTTGTTTTATTATAATAGATATCCGAATATAAAATAATCGAAATTCAAGTTCCTTACATAACAAAATGAATGTAAAAATTTTTTGCGATGTAAATCCCAGAAATTTAAATTAAACACACAACTAACTTATAAGAAAATTAATTTATGAAATACGGTTTAGCCTATCTGAAAAGAATTTAAATATACTTTACTGTATTTATATTAATTATATTATCCTTCATAAACTTAATAGATTAAAACTTTATAGGAGCACAACAGAAAAACTTTTATCAGAAATTTCTATTTAAATTTCTAAGAGCAGAAGAAACTCTTCCTTGAGTTTATTCAGATTCAAGGATAGGCTAGATATTTTGACTCTTGGGATAAAAAACATGAAGGAAATGAACGAATTAAATTAGCAGTCCCTAAGATATAATACGCTCACCCCTAAGAGTGCGTAAGAAATTTTTTAATGGTATATTTTTTTTCTTGTTATGATACATGTCTGTTGCATGGGGGTTCACACTGTTATTTTTTATTGATAAAAAGAGTGCGTGCTATTTTTCTTGCCTGATAAAGGGATGCTTGATTTAAAAAGTTTAAGGACTGCTACCTGAAATCACTATTTTGCTCCTAGTTTTGACACTAATGACTAATATGTGTGAAAAGACTGTTTTTATGTATATACATGATAGTAAAATAAATAAAATATTAAAAATATTGTATATACATATATTTTTATCAATTATTTTACCTCAGATTTTCTCCTAGATATATGACTATTCTAAAGGTCATTCTAAAACCCGCCAAAGTTGCTATATTATAGTGGAATCGCTCAGATAGTTAAAAGATGGTGTTCAATATACTGGACTACTATCAAGTTTTTTTAATTGACGTTCTAAAATCGAAAAATTAATCTAGTTCCAGTTGGAAAATAAATGGCCCATACAAACTCAATTGTCTATGAAGAATGAAATCGGTGAGCTAACAAATTATCAATCTATTATTTGATAGTATATTGAATGAAATTTTTTTGGTTATTATTGCTATTTTTATGATAAATATCTGGAAATGGAAATTCTCAAAATCTTTGTGATAATTTTTAGAACTTTTCAATTGTTAATTTTTATTAGATAATTATAGTTGGTTTACACTTTTGGCTTAGTCACTCTATTCTTCGTGCATAATTATGATTGGTTTAAAATGTTTTTGTATTCTCTTTTTCCAATTTGCTTTTTTTAACTTTATAACATTTTTTTCTTGGTGGAATTAGTGAAATTCATGATAATTTTTTATGTTAAATTACAAAACCTCCGAAAAACTCTTTTTTTAAGAGTTATCTAAAAATCCATAATAGCTAATAAGCAGTAATCACCATTATGAAAAAACTGGATTATTTCACGGTGGAATAAAAATCAGCCTCTTATTTCTACTGACTGTTATGTAATAACATCATTTACCATTTAAAAACCTATAAAATGGAGTTCTAATGGAAGAACTCGGATTCTTCTGAAGGAAATCAATTTCTCTCTATTTTCATGGAATGTCCATAGATTTCAAACAAGTTAATATTGAAGACGTCCCAACACTTGATAGTGAATCTTTTACACTGAAAGCATAATGAATGGCAAAATCAGTTTCGCAAGCATTTTTATCTTTGATTGGATTCTTCTTATAAAGAATCATACCACATCTAACAAATTTTCAGCTGTAATCATTTATTAATAGAATGCAGTTGCTTGACAAACTTTTGATATGAATCTATTGAATGGTTGATCTCGGGATTTAGTTATGTGAGAAGACTTTTTTTATAAAAACATACCCTCTATTCGAATTTATTTTAAAATGGATCTGAATATTCGAATTCCGCTGCTTAATAAATTCTCCTCCTATTTTTAAACTCCTATTATCCTTAATCACAGATCTACATAACATTTTTGAGTATTCAAAATGACATTAAAAATATCTTTTATGCTTGCACTTATATTTTAATTATTATATCAGTTTAGTAATCCCATCCTTCTGCATTTTAGATTAAGAAAGAAACACTAAATATTTTTTCTAATATGTTTGAAGCCCTTCTTGCCCTCCCAATGAATCTGATTCTAATTTCGGATTATAGTATTACAGAGTTAAAATTAGTTTCATTTTATTATTGATGGATTTGATTTTAATTCGCTCTTCGTCACGATAGATGCTAAGTTATATCATAGCTATCTATGAACTAGCCCCACAAATCTTTCAAAACTTCAACTGGATTTGAAATTTTCCTGCAAAATTCTTGACAAGTGAAATCTGTGAATGGATTCCTGACTCACAAGTCAGACCGATCTCATAAATCGAAAGGCAAAACTTTCCATATGACCACTGAATCCATTGGCAAAAATAATTTAGATTTAGGATTTAAATATTTTATTACGTATATGTTTTTTAACTTAACAAAGGTAAATCGAAGTCTTTATAAGATAAAATTTATGTGAGAATTTTAAACGCGCAAATTTAATAATAGTTTTGAATTAGTAACAACCTGAAAAGTATAATTAAATTATTATATCAATTTTGCTTAATTTTCTAATTAAAAAGAAAATTAATATGAAAAATGTTTGTTTTAATTATTTGATTAATCTTCATAAAGTTTTATCAGTAAGAATTTAATTAATAAAATTCTATTTAAAAATTGCAAATTTTAGAAAATGTTTGGATATCATCTAAATATATTTTAGATGAGCAATTATAGTCCTATATATATTCTAGCCTGATAGAATGTAAAGAAAAAACAGTATGGAGTGTATTTGTTTTCTTGACGAGCATAAACTTAGCATTCGCGTGTATGGTAAATCCAAGGAGGTTGGGTAAATCTAGTAATTTCACAAATTAAAATATTTATTTGAACTTAGTTTATTTACTAACAACAAAGGTGATGAAATTAAAAAAAAAAAAAAACAAGAAATTCTGGAAAGAACTAATCGGCATACTTTCCTTATATGTCAGCAATTTTAAAATGGTTGAAAGTATGAGACTTAAGTATGACTTAGAGATCACTTTCAAAGTATGACCTCCTTTCTAAATGTCATAAAAAGGTACTAATCAATTCAAATGTTATTAAAGAGACATGTAGCTTAAAAGACCCTTTGACAGTATAGTGATATTGTTTTTCGTTCAATTTTGAGAAAATAGGCAAAAAATCATATGGAACAATTTATATTACTTTTTATGATTTATATATTCCATATAATATTATAGGAGAAAAGTAAACGAATAGAAGTACACTATCTTTTATTGGCACTACTAAGAATGAAAGAAACAGATATACGATTACATTAATTATCTACTACAGTGAATTTATATTGTGCTTGAAGAATAATTTCGACATTTTCGAAATCTTTTTTATTTTTAAATTTATGATTAGAATTTAGAGAGATCATAAATTTACCGTTCAAAACCGGGACGAATTATGCAGGTTACAAATTAAGAAATCATTTATAATGCAGTTTTTCTGCATTATTTTGACTATGAATTAAATTTAATTTTGGATCAGTCTATTTCGCATATTTAAAAATATAATATATTTTAAATTTGAATATAGAGATTTGTTTTTTTAAATCATCGAACCGAATTCGTAAATCCGATTTAAAATTACAGAAAAAACTGTCAAAAAGTTTGCTCAGGAAAGATAAAATTATTATACACTACTTGTGCACAGTTGTTTCAAATTTTAATAATAATTAATTAATTATTCGGCAATATTTGAGAAGTTACCTGTTAGATTTTTAAATTCTGAGTAAATAATGCTATTTATTGTATTTTGCTATATTATAGTTATTATATAGTATTTAAGTATAAAAACTAATAATACTTAATTATTGAACTTTATTAATGGAAAGGAATTTAGACAATATCTTCATCTGTTTTATGTGAATACATTTTTTTATATTGAAATATATTAAAACTTTAACAAGCTCTATATTCAAAGACGATTTTCTAAATTATCAAACTTATTAATCAAAAAGATCACATTGACAATTATCAAAAAAAAAAAAAAAAAACTTGAATTTTATGATGATGCCATTAATCAATTCGCTAAAACGAAAAAGATAGATAGGTAGTTGTATTGTGTTTTCAAATAATAAATGGAAAATCTTTACATAAATATTAATCTATTAAATATATTTAAATAAAATATTAAAATATATATTTTAAATTGCTCTATCTCCTTTTCAAATAAAAATATAAAGTTTTTTTCCGTCTTTAAATCATGGAACGATTCTTATTATAGAAATATCTGGATTAAATTAATTTGAATATACTGTATTTTTTCGTCAGAAATAATTTTCCAGTTTTATTATAACGAAATGAAGAATAACAATTATTATAGAAAGATCTACAGTTGTTACGAAAATAGATTCTATAACAGATATTATAGTGTAGAACACAAAATCATCTTCGAAGAAAAAAATATTTTCTATTTAAAAAAAAGCTCATAAATTTTAATAGAAAGAAAGAAAAAAAATATATAGCCTATATATAAATTAAAAAATTCTCCGGCATTTAATTAAAGGATTAATTTTGAAAACTATTTAAAAAGTCTTATAAAAATACTTCCAACTTTTAACTTGATATTTATAACTAAATATAATTTTAAAAATCCTCATTTTTGTGAAAAGAAGTGGGAATTTTTATTTTGATGTTGTTATGATTTGTTGGAATAAATTCTCTCTACATGCATATCAAATTTCACTTGATTAATATAATTTATTATTAATGACAAATAAAATAATTATCTAACGCAATTTTTATGTTTAATAATGTAAATTTGAATAATCTTCGATGGTTTGAACTGAATAATTTAGAAATAACGTTTATAATGATTTGAATCATCGGAACCGCGGGAAATTTTACCAAAATCATATATAGCTTATAAGATAAGAAACAAATTATATCAATCCGTAAAGTACTGTATTTAATAAAGTTTTAAACGATTTTAATTGATAAGTCTAAGTAATGAGTTTTGCTTTCATACAATGAAAACTTTTAAAACTTAACATCAGAAAATATGAGTATATTTTTCTATTAATAATGCAATAAAATGTGGTTAATATGCTATCTAAACAAAATATTTTACTATATACAATCTTAGGTCTTTTACTATATGTATTTCGAAATTTATTGTACAAGACTAATAAATAAAATATTGCCTGTTTATGTTTAATATAATGTTTTATAATAGTTAAAACAACTAATGAAACATTTACTTTGTCATAAATATTCTAAATACTGAGTTTGAAATATATATTAGTGGTCAAATAAGCACTGGGACAGTTTTATCCAATAATCCGGAAGATCAATCTCCCACATAAATCTGGTTAATCTTAGTTTGGTTAAATTAATTAAAATCATAAGTTTGTTTAAAATTTTAAATTGTTTAGTCATAATTCCCAATCGACTAAAATTATTTTAATATAATATTAAATAAATGTTAGATAAAAATTAAAAAAGGAAAAGTTTATAAATTTGTTCGATAACTTTTGAAAGAAAAAATTCCTGCTCTTACAAATAGATAGAAGTATATCTTATTGTAACATTTCCTATAGTTTTAAGAATATTAAACTGTATTTATAACTCTATAACTAGTTCACATTAAAACTAAAAAAAATTATTCTCGATTTTATTGGGTGGTTTGAAGTAATGACAATATTGAATAGAAAGAGTTGATATTTTATTTAAAGTGATTTTCTTTGAAATAAAAACGAAAAAACTTCTAATTTGATCATTCTAAAAAAAAGAGTTTGTTTTCTTTCAAATAACTCTACGATAATTTAACTGGCTTCAAAACATGCATTTCTTTTTTCTCTTCTCTTTATCAGAAAGCCTTTGTCTAACTCTGCATGAATATTTAAAACAAAATAGGAACAAACTCATAAAAATAAAATATTTAAAATTTTTAATCCTTTGAGCCCTAGGAGAATGTTACTCAGGTTGTAAAGTCACTAAAAGAAACTACTGGGTTAACCAAATAGAGGACAAAAGAAATGTGTTTGAGAAGAAAATTATTCTTAATGAAAACTTAAGTCCTGCGACCCGTTTCTTAACAATAAAAAAAATTTTTATAACATTATTTAGAACACAATTTGTATTTTTCGTATTTAAATATCTATTTTTCATCATTAGAAAAAATAAAATATATAAAAATTTTTATTTTAATTATTATAATCAATCCTGTCATATATACTGTATATCATAAATAGATTAAAATTCAGCATAAAAATAAAATAACATTTATTTATATAGAATTTAAAACTATTTTTAATGAACAGAAGATACTGATAATTAAGAAATTTTAATTTTTGATATCGCTTCCAACAGAAAGAGACTTGGTATCATGTAATTCGTTTTAAAATAACGATCTGAAGTTGTTTAACCTCATTTAAAATAAAGAAATTTATAGCCGAAGGCAAGGTGGCAGCGAGCAATTATACTCCAGATTTTTTGTCTCTACCTAAATCTTACAGATATCTCAGACTTTAACAATGAACAAACTATACTTATTTTATATTTTAAAAACATTGAAAATGTCAGATGTGATGTAAAATAATTTTATTTGATAAATAACATTTTTGAATTGAAGTTATCGGAAATACAGAAAAAAGATAACATTATATATTTTTATTCAAATATTGATCATGACATTTTAATTTTTTTTAATTTTAACGATATAAGTTTATATAAATATTAAAATCTATAATGTTTACATAAATTTAATTATTTAAAATAAAAATAAAAAATTTATTTGGGGAGTACTTTCGTTAATAGTAATGGCAAAAGTTTCGATTAGTTTGGAATTTCTCCGACAGAAGTCGTTATCCTCGCTATTCCCCTAGCGGTTGAAACGGATACGAAGTAGAGAAATGCAACGAGTTGGTCATGATTGAAACAAGAAAAGCCATTACTTTCTATTGAAACAAGAAGATAACTAAAGTGTCATGATGTGTAGTGCCAGGATCATATGGTGAATTTGTTTGTGTTTTGACGTGGAGCAAAATTTGTTCGGTTTATTTAGTGAGAAGACAACTAGAGAAGCATCTTTAATATTCCTCAGTCGAAAGTTGACTCAACTTCACCTCAACACAAGATCACATGGCCTCAACATGACTTATATATCATGGGACCAGCAAAAATGTCACAAGTTTGGAGGTGAAACGATTAGAAGATGCCAAGGAAGCTTAAATCACAAGGTACAAACTTTATTTATTCTATTTTAGTTTAACTTCTGATGCCTTGAGATTTAAATCTTGCAATTAACAACAATGTCAAAGTTTGTTTAAGTACAGTATATTATAATTTTTGTTTAGTTATCAATGTATAAAAGATTGACAGTTATTTTATGAAAACGGATTTTAAATTTCAAACCGATATAACCGATAGATAATTTATAAACAGTAAATACTCATCCATTATCAGTTTTTTTTTTTTATCATCATCAGTTTAATGTTATGATTTATAAAAAATACAAAAGAAAGTAACCTATCAAGAAAGTATTATCATTAAAAATGATATTTTTAAAATAATTAATCTTTTATTATATTTTCAATAGAGAAATATAACCATGTAATTTTATTTCTTGAAAATATGTTATATATATTTGTTTGTTTTTATTAATAAAAATTATAATCTTACATCAGCTTTAAATTATATTAAATTCATTCAAAATTAAAAAAAATTTATTTAAATATGTTTCAGTTTAACCACCTTTCATATTTTGGGTTCTTATAATAATTTTAAGATATTACAATATTATGAATATCTGAATTTATAGCATTAAATAGCTTCTAATATTAATTCTAATTATTTAAATTCATTATTGTTTTCTATTGCTTTTTGCAATTATAAAATAATCATCATCAATAATAAAATTACAAAACTTTCTGATAAATATAGAAAATTTGTTTACAATTAATATCTTCTTTATTATTGAATATAATAATAATATAATAATAGAAAACTGTTTTAATTTTATTGAATTATTGTTTATAATTTATTAATGTTGCAAAACTTGAATTTTTTAATAGAACTTGAATTATATTAAAAAATTAATTCTACAAAAATATTTCTGAGATTATATTTAAATATTTGCATATTATAATCAATATATTAATTCTCTGCAGAATTTACAAAATATGTATATAAGTAATATGGATTATCCTTGTAGATCACTTTCATAACAACAATTCATTCATTTTGATGATTTATATAATATCATTAAAAGTAGCAAATTATGATACATATATATCTTAATGCTAACTAATATTGTTTTAATATTTAATAAATAAGGTTTTGTAAAATTTACATATACATCTTTTTCTAATTATTAGACTTGGAATTCAAACTATATAATTTTATAATGATTGATTTTATATTGATCCATATTTTAATACAAAATAGTTTGTACAAAATTTTACATTTATTATTCATTCTTAATGATAAGTATTTTTATTATTTAAAAATTTTATGCTCTTTTAAAATAAATTAATATTCTGCAATCAATGTTTTGGAAGGTATAACAGAAATCTGTAAATATTAGAGAATTATCTATTCTTTATATATATTCATATTTATGAAAATATGTAGATAGAGTATTCATTTTTATTCTTTGTTTTATTCTGTAACGTTAAATAGTTTTCTAATTTCATTAATTTGGTCTATTGAATATATTATAGGCTTATTTTCCAACAAATTTTTTATATGTTATGAAATTTCAGAATATATTGGATTACAATTTGTAGCTCACTCATATATTTTTTTCTATAACCAACAAATTATAGTTAAAATTTATCTGACAGTGAAACAAGATATAATAAACATTCACTGGTGAAAGTTATTATTTCAGAAAGTATAGAGATTAATATACACCCAGACCTCACTTTGTGTTGGAGATTCATTTTTCAAAAATGTGAAACAGACTGAAATGACACAAATTGAAATAATAGTTTCCATAAGAAATCATTGAAATACGAAAGATATAAAACTGGCATTACATTTTCAACAAACAGAAAATTGTGTGATATATTCATAGTATGTATAGTATACTTACTTAGAATTTAAGAAAGTGAACAATGCAATCTGCTTTTATTAAAGGAGGAAGAATTTTCCTCAAAATATAAACAACAAAGATGTAATGATGTACATATCTCTTCTACTATCCAACATATTGAATCAAACAAAATCTGAACTAGCTTGTAGGACCTTAGAATAAATTGTAAATGCAGGAGCGCTTTCGGGCTAGACTGCCCCTCTTCAGCTGCATAGAGAAAGTGAGCTTTAACCGCCACTTTCTCTATGCAGCTGAAGAGGGGCAGTCTAGCCCGAAAGCGCTCCTGTATTTACAATTTATTCTAAGGTCCTACAAGCTAGTTCAGATTTTGTTTGATTCCAACATATTGATGATGTAAAGTCAAATTAAGTCACTTAGCATTGTAGATTTGATAAATTAAGTAAAAGCAGTATGTTTAAATAAAAATATTTTTATTTTAATGTAATCGTTTATTTGTAAAATTTTCTTTATGCCATATTGTGTTGTATGTAGTTGCATTAATGACACTAAAAAACATCAGGAATACAACTTTATGAATTTTCTAAAGATAGCAAAAATATCAAGATAAATGGATTTTGTTTGTATTTATGTATTATGGCATCAGAACTATGCATGTACAAATGCATTGAGAGCAATAATTGAAGCACATAAGGCAAGCTGCTGAGTTATCAAAGGAAAAATTATTTCTAGAATGATGCAAATACAGAATTTTATGATTAAAAGTGATATGTTGTCTTAATTATTTTATGATGCAATTTTGTTTGCATTTTTTCAAATGTTCAGAATGGGTTTTTTTTCTGTATGGCAAAAGTTATAATAGTTAAAATATGTTATTTTAATATTAATGATATTTTTATCATATTGAATTAAATGAAAGTTTCACATTTTATACCAAATTGTGGATCTCAATATAGTATAAAATTATCTTTGTTTTATTAGATACATTGTAGCTATGATCAACTTATAAAAATATTACTATATTTATTATATATAATATTATAGGAAGCATAAATAAATAGTAATGAATGCTGACAACTAGTGGAGACCTGACAAATTGGAAATATGTTGTTATTATAAATAATGGATATAAATATTTATTATTGCTATGAAATTTTCAATAAAAGTATAAAAAAAATATTTTTAAGGCAATATTCATTCAAGCAGGATTTTACATGAATATTTTAAAAATTGAATATAGATAATCCTCATATAACATGGTAGTAAGAGTACTATAAAATCTTGTGTAGTGTGAAACTTTTTATATGGAATATGAGTTTACTATAAATTCTAGGCTATATTAGAATAAAGTCATGCTTAAATACCATGTTGTATGAAGGTTGCAGCAATTTTCTAATCATGTTAGAACAAAAAACTATGTTATATAAATATTGTTATATAGGAATTAATATATTAAATTGTGATGCTCATATCAGAGATTAACAAATAGTTCAAACTTGACAAAATTTCTTGCAAATAATAATCAGAATTTATAAATAATTAATGAAAAATTTAAACTATTATTATTATCATATAGAAATTAATAATTAATATAATTATTATATGATGACAATCATAGTCTAAATTTATAATTAATTATTTTTAAATTAAAATATTATTTGTAAAAATTTTGGCAAAATTAAATCATTTATTAATTTTTATATAATGGCTTAATAAAGTTAATTGGTAATATTTTTAAACCCATTCCTTTTTCAATTGAAAATAATAATTTACTAAAGTTATAATATTTTCTTTTTACGAATATTGAAAACTTTTGCATTAAATATATTGTAATGATATATATTTTTTAAATGCATTGTTGTAAAAATATCATTGACAAAAGTCCATTGACTTATGACCCTGGGAATTAATGTTATGACTTGTTATTACTCTAGAATTTTGTCTGATGTTGAAAATATTAACACTGGCATTTTCTGTTGTTAATTTGATAAATTCTTTTACTAAGCATTCTTATTACTGAATACAAATGTAATATGTGAAATCAGAATTTTCCAAATTTGAGATATCTTTTGCCAGAGCTAGATTATTTTGATCATGATCTGGTAGTAAAAAATTTTAAAAATAGATAAGATATTATTTGGAATATTTTTAATTATAAAAACTCCACATCACAGACAGATGAGTCTTTGATATGGAAGTTTAAACAACTATATGTATTCTCATATTTCATTGAAATTAATTGTATAGGTGTTCAAAAATATAAAGATTTATAATAATGGCCAATTGAAATGGTAATTCATGTCAATAAACAATCAAAGCACAATAAATGGCCAATGTTAACAATGACTAGTGATTTTGATCAAAGATGCTACTGCTTGTTTTTATGTAATTGGCTATTTAACGTCATAAACTGTAACATAATGATATAATATATACTTTATTACAGTCTTCTTAATTATAAATTATATATTTTTATATTAAATGTTTGAGATAAATTGCCTGATTTATATTTATTAAATTTAAATAAGATAATATTTCAAAATAAAAACTGATCATAAAGCATATGTTAGCTTTACATT
Organism: Androctonus mauritanicus; assembly: GCA_011317285.2. Taxonomy (NCBI): domain Eukaryota; kingdom Metazoa; phylum Arthropoda; class Arachnida; order Scorpiones; family Buthidae; genus Androctonus; species Androctonus mauritanicus. Next base: position 1,390 of record WUQG02297267.1, on the reverse strand, counting down.
AATTATTTAATGATTTTATTTTTATACTGATTCATTAAAAATTAATATTAATAGTTAATGTTTGATTTTATAAATATTCTAATTACGAGATGGTGTTAAAATTAGTATAAATTATTTCAAATAATTAAAATTTCCATTAAGCTTATCAAGGGATATAATTTGGCAAAGTAATTAGATTTGTTTGATTTTATATTTAGCAATTAAGTTTTATAATTGTTCACCATTGAGATAATTTTTAATGTATTTATTTTTGATGATGATCCATTTGAGATAGAAAATTTTGCCAAGGTTAACAGTAGTATGAATTTTTGTTTGATTTTTAAGAATAATGATAAACCAGTTTGAATAAATAAAATTGTAAAATAACTTGATTTTAAAATCCTGTTAATGTTAAATTTATCAAAGATATCAAGATCCATATTTAAATTAAAGAAATCATGTTGTAAATTTTAATTTTGTAAACTTTATACTACAAAATTATATATGTTTCTTTTACTTGAATACTTTTATTATTTTTCTTAACTTGTATTTTCATTGTTTTCAGTTGAATAATTATATTAAGTAAATATACACATAGTTCTTGTTTTATGCACTCCCCATTTATATTTTCTTGGAGATACATGTTTCAAGAATATATCCCATTTCTCAGAGATATGCAAAAATTTTCATAGATATGTGATTTGGAAGAATATTAAAAATTTGCAATTTGCTTCTCAGATAATAAATCTAGTATTATTATCACACAATAGTCATAAAATTTGAAAATGTATTGATTTCTTACAAAAATAGCAAAGTGCAAGATGAATTGAATCACAATCATACAAATATGATGCCTATAGGTTATAAAAGATTCAGGCATGATAAAAATTTAAAAAGAATGTAAATCAAAAAAAATAATAATAGTTTGATAATAATGCTTTATTCTGAGATAATAGAAATATGTTAACTTGCTACTGCATACATAATAGTGTGATGACTAATATCACACTATTATGTATTCAGTAGCAAGTTAACATAGACTAGTTCACAGTCAGCACTATTTGGCAGTTATGGTTTAACAACACTTTTTTATTAACACAACACAAATGTTTTCAGTGGTTCTCAGCCACCCTCTTCAGGTTACAACAGTTTTAGAATTTCAAAGACAATAGAATAAACAAATAAATTAACAGGCAGACAATCTTCGGTTGCTATGGAGATATTGTTCCATATAGATTACTATAAAAATGGTTCATAAGAACAATTCGAAGCTGTAGGAGTATACTACATAAGATAGCATATATCTTTAACACAAATAATATAGTACAGGGTGTGTCAGCTAAATCCGGACAAAATAGACAATTTAATTAAACAAAATTTTATTTAACAAAAAGAATAAAATTATCAAAAT
>WUQG02297156.1:0-19437 GCA_011317285.2 Androctonus mauritanicus | reverse complement strand
GTTCAAGCCAGCGAAGCGATTTCATCTGTCAAACTCAACAGTGCCCTCTCGTGGCATTTCTGCACCCATATATACATCCATAGTCCACACATATAACTTCTGCTTGATGCAGATATATATATATATATATATATATGCACATCAAGCAGAAGTTATATGTGTGGACTATGGATGTATATATGTGCTATAAGTTTTTTCTATTCATACACACAAGAATCGATGTTATCAATGTGTTTGAGATAGTCACAGATTTATTTTGCTTATTAATAACAATAAATAAAAAATTTACTTGCATCCAAGCATTTTCTATTTGACAGAATGTTATTTCTTTCAATGAATGATGAATATTATTGTAATAATTGCAAAATATTATAATTATAATATATAAATGATGTGGAAAATTTTCACCCTTTCATTTTGGGAAAATTTAATCAACAAATGAAAATACATAAAAAAGTTTAATTAATATTTATTTATGTAAATTAAAAAGAATTTTAAGACATCAATACTTTTGACAAACAGGATGTAAAATATAGTTGATTCGTTGTCTCTCAAAAATAAACAAAAATTATTTATCTGATGAATTATATTTTCAGCAAATTATTAATTATTAATTTTATTAAAAAAAATTTTAATTGAATAATAAAATAGTTTAAACAAAGAATATAATCTATATAGAAACAATATAAAACAGTATTTAAAAATTACATTTTCTATCTTTTTGTTTGGAGATATCTTTTGAAATTAAATCAAAATGCTTCCTTGCTTCTCAATTTTCAATGGAAAGGATTACTAAATTGTTTAATACTCTTGCTACATACAGTATAGCTAACTGATAATTGTGATAGGGCTTAATATAAAAAAGTAATTGAATATATAGACATTTCCAATTATTGTAATCTTCTGTAACTTCCTTTATTATATATATCACTTATATGTTCCATGAATACTGAAAACAGATATATTTTTTTAAACATTTTTTCTTAATAAAATTTTTAATTACAAACTTTGACAAACATGGGAACCCTCTCAAGTGCAGAGCCTGACTGTGTGTAATTAGTCGAATTAAATTAGTCGAATTATTTCATATCCAGCCTTGCTTACAGCATTGAAATATCACCATATAATGCAAGGAACATGCTGAATGGAGAGCAGAATGAAATTCTGTTTTATCATGTCCAGCTGCGTTTTTCTGCAATATGATTCAATAATTTTCTGCCAAACAAATGTTTGTTTGATAGAAAATATCACAGAAACACTAAAAATTTTCATTTCTAAATCTCAATAAAAATATTTAATGAAATGTTAAATGATAAAAAAAATTAAAATCAAAACACAATGGGAATTTTGCTGAAACTGATGGGAATGAAAAGCTAACAGCATACACAGTTTTTGGAAAAACAAAACTGATGTCCAAAATCAGCTGCAAAATAATAATTCATATTTTGTAAATGATCAGAATTACTTGAAAATGCACAAATTATCAAATCAGAAACATTGGAAAGTGTTTTATTTCCATCTAATATTAATTGATAATATGTGGGTTAGTGCAATCATGTTTACTTGTTAAAAAAAGATTGATCTACACATTCCTGATTTTATTTGTGAAATGTTCAATAAATTAATATTTTTAAATTATTTAGATATAAATGTTTATATCTAACTAAAATTTTTATATATACATATTTTAATAACAAAAATTGGAAAGAAAAAAAAAAGTCATCTTTGGAAATAAATATTCTGTACCTAGTCAGTAACATAAGATGCACTACTTGTGCAAAGAAGATGCAATGTGACCACTTTATTATACAGTATATTTTCAATCATATTTGTGCAATATCCAATATTTAAGCAACTACAAAAAATTAAATTTATGCACAGTCATAAATATCCAGATATTGATAAAATATCAAAAGAATCAGAAAAATAATGATTTTTGTTAAAAATAAATATGACAGATTATACCACTAGTGCAAAGACATAACTGAGTCATTGAAATCTTATGATCTTGTGAAAATTTTTTCAAATTTTATGTATAAGCCAAAAAAAGTTTGCTTCTCTAAAAAGTTTTTTTGGAAAAAATTCCTCAGCTTATGAGTATAAAAGTATTTTATTTTAGTGTTTTGAAGAATTATTTATGAATTTTTATTTTTAAAATTTTAGCAAAATTAATTTTTTAAATATCTTTTTAACAATCATGTGTATTTTTCTTGAACAAGATGCAGAAATAATCTCATTTGACAAGAATAACAATTGGAACATGTAAATAGTCTGAATCTTTTAGCCAAAATAGTTCAGTTTTTAATATTGAAAATAAACTTGCACAGTTGGCTTGGCAGTATTCATTATGATTAAATAAATACAATAAATGATGATAAAAAATGACTTTAATATCTAAAATAAATTAATAAAACCTTATTAATTTATTTTATATCATTAAAAAAGTCATATTTGTATCATTATTTATTGGATTTATTAAACTTGCATAGAATATAAATTCTTTAAAATAAAAGATTGACTTGTGATTATTTCTGCATTTTATTTCAGAATTCAATAGATAGCATGACATCTAATAAATTTTTAGTCTGTACTTTTTAAAAAGATTTAAATTTCACATAAGTTTAATTTCTATAAATTAATATATCTACATTTATTTAAATATTGTGCTATTTTATTAAAATTTTCAAATTATCATTAGAATGATCTTTGCTTATATTAAAATCAATAGCAAATTATGCTTATTATGCTTTTACTATTTATTTAAAATTAAACTAAAGAATAAATTTTCAAGCACTACAGTAGTAAAAAGATGCAAACATTTTTAAGAAATTAAATAAAAATATTTCTTGGTTTTTTTTAAAGAAGCATATTTAATTCAGCTAAACATCAAATAAAGAAGAAATTTAAAATCAAAATACAGGAATTCTCTGATTTACATAAATAATTGGGACCAAAGAGTTTTAAGTAACTTGGATTTTGTGGAAATCAGAAAAACGATTTTTTTAATAAAAATTATGAAGCAAAAACTACTGGGGCTAGTGGATTATGTAATTGTACCTAAAACATTTTATGGCACCAAATGCTCTCTGAGTGAATGCAAGACAATGTCACATGGCACAATTCTGTACCATGTATACCAGTAATGATACTTAAGAACAACAAACAATGCACCAAACATAAATAATATAGTAATATGATCTTTTAAATGTTGTAAACAAATGTGTTCAGAACTTGAATCTTGCAAATACAATAAATTTTTATGCTCTCTATATCTCAGAAAACATTTCTTTTCAATTTTTTATGCAAGTTCAGATTTACAGAGATCAGATATACATAAGTTGAAGAACATCTGTATATAAATACATAAATCATATATATGTTATAATTAGCCAGAAAATGAGCATTAAATTATATATTTCATTATCATAATTTATAATCATAAATTACATATATATACTGTATATACACATTATATACTGTATGTATTATAGTATATAATGTGTTTACAGTATAATGTAAACTGTAAACACATTATAATGTAACACAGTATAATGTGTACAGTACTGTAAACACATTATATATGTAATTATATACTTATATACAGTATATATATATACTGTATGTATGTGTATATATATAGATTTATTTTATAAACATTAGGAATATATACAAATTGTATTAAAAAGTACTCACCCTAGATATAAATAGTATTTAGGGCAAGTAGTAAAAACTTTAATCTTGCATTAATAGATTATGATGCAAGATTTATTATTTTAATAATTATTATATTTTTTATTAATATTTATCAATATAATAGTTATTTAAATTTCAGCTACATGCAAACTTCATTTGAAGATCTGTTTCCCAAATATATAATTTTTCAAAGAAATATATTAAAAAATGAAAAAGTTAGATACAGTGCAATAGGAAAAACAGCAAAATAAAGTTAAGGAAAATATTTCACTAAATGTTATAAATTTAATAAATTAATTTCAAGATAAATTATATAAATTTAAAATGGACATACCTAATAGCATTATTATTATGAATGGCTTTTATAATAGTTTCTTCATTTATGGTGAGATCCTAAATAAAATCAAAAAATAAAATTTTTTATAATAATTACAATAGAGTATTGGCAGAAAATTGAGAAGAAAAATTTTTTATGATGAGACATGATTTCCTTATAAAGAGCACATCAATTATTTCATATTAAATTCTTTGTTCAATTGTTTTGTATCATAATCATACATTAATTTATCAAAAATGAAATATTTAATGCAAATATTAATCTGAAACTTACTGTCAGATAAAAAAAAAATTCAAAACCAATCACTTTAAAGTATAAAATGATTTAATTTGTAGATTTAAGAAATAAATAAAAACTATTTCAATATTTTTAAACTGTTCAATCTATCATTCTTCAAATTTTTAAATTTTATAATTTTAAAACAAGAATGCAAATAAATATAGTAAAATATTTAAAGTAAATATTTTTAGTAAATATTGAAAGTAAAATTTATTTATTTTAAATTTTTAAATCTTATATAATTTTAATCAAAAAATTATTATTTTATTGAATTTGAAAATCTAAATTTATATAGAGTAAAATGTGCATTGCTGAATGTATATAGAGCTAAATGTGCATTGCTGATTATAACAGCATTCTAAAACTTATAATTCGATATACTCTTTTGATGTGAATAATGTCTATGCCAGGAGTATGCTACAGCATTTAGGATGTCAAAAAAGTGAAATGTCTAATTGCTCTTATTTTTAATTTGTCAGGTATATAATGCCATCAACAAATATGCAAGAAGAAAAATTAGAAATTTTGATATTTAATATCATTTTTTTGAAAAAATTAAAATATTCACATTTTAGTTATTTTCCATTGCATCTCAGTTACTTTCATTCTCAATAACTTCTAAACTATGAAGATAGACAAACAAGCAGGCAACAAAATTATTCAATAGGAAACATACTTTTCAAATCAATAAATACTTTTAATGTAATATTCCTAAATTTCCCAAGTAATAGAGATGCAAAGTTGTGAAAACTGAAAATTTGGGCATTTTCAAGTTTGTTTTCATATCTTGAAAATTAAAAATGTTACACAAACAATAAGCAACAAAACTGTTGCCTTTTGAGAACTCTACAAGGACTACTAGGTTCTCTACACAGAATTTCAGATTTCAAATTTGATTTTTAATTTTTAAGAAATAGACATTACAAATTTACATTGTGCAGCTGGCAAGTTGGCTGCCAGCACATTATTATTCACAGATCTACCTTTGGCTCCATGGAGACAGCAGATTTTTTTTGAGGCTGGTGTCACATTTATTTATGATTGTAAAAGCATATAGAAGTTATTCAGAAAAAAACTAACTATTTTTCATGAAATATTTATAATAATTTTAAGTCTTTAATAAATTGAATTGAAATTCAGTAAAACTTGGTAGATTTATAAGTTTAACATGGAAATTTTATATTGAAAAATTCTATCATTTTCAAACAATTTTATAATTTTGAACATGAACTGAGATGTATCATTAGAAAATTAAAATATAAATATTTTAGTTAAAATAATCAATCTTTCCAACTATTTTAAAAAGAAATCTGAAAAAAAGAAATATTTTTCATGATTTAAACCTCAAAAAACAATTTCTTTTTCCAATAATTAGTAAGGGAACCACATTTAAAATTAAAGATATCTATATTAGTCTTTTAAAGAAAATGAATTTGAAAATGCTGTTCTATAAGATAGTACAATATAGTACTGTATTTGTTAATTAAATTTTAATTTGAATATTAAACAGTAACTACTGATTAATTTAATTTATATATGAATATATATAGTAACTACTAAGTTGTGAAATTTCATAAAGAAAAAATTTTTATAAAAAGAGATTGGCTTATATATGAATCAGTTAAAAATTAGAAAATTTCTTGTCAGATCATAAGATTCATTGCTCATCATAGAATATTGCTAGCATGTCTTTGTGTCAATCTCAAGATCCACCACATTTATTTCTAATAAAGATTGTCATCTTACTGAAATTATTATTAAAATATATAGATACATATGACTGTTCATAAATTAGTAATTTCATATGATATGCATTTAGATATTTGATATTGCATAAATAGAATCAAAAACATATAAAGCAAATTACATTATATTCTTTTTGTACTAAGCTGTGTCCTTTGAAAGCTGTGAAATCAGCTATATTTTATCACAAGAAATATCTTCTTGATATTATTAAAAATGCATAGATATTTATGAGTGCTTTTATTTAAATAAATTCAAAAATATTAATTTATCAGACATTTTATACTTAAGATATGAAATATGTAGACTGATTTTTTAATAAGCAAAACATGGCTATTACTATTTTATCATTAGTTAGTATTAAACAAAAATAAATACTTGTATGATATTAAATTAAATTGAATCAAATCAATATTGTACAATATATAATTTTATAATTCTAATTATTTCTTACAAACTAAAAAAACAAAGAAAAAAAATATTCAAATCCATTTAATTTATTTTGAGCTTGGAAATTTTTTATTCATTTAAATTCTATTTTGATTGCTTGGTGCTTTGTGCAGACTAATTACTACATTTGGTGCTTGGTTTATTATGAGGTTTAAATTGTGAAGAATATTCCTTTTTTTTCAATTTCTTTTTTAAAATAGTCTAAAAAAAATTGATTATTTTAGTTACAGTATTTACATTTTAATTTTCTAATAATACACTTGGTTTCTTGGTGCTTGATGTTAGATTAGATAATTATTGAATAATAAAAAATAGGGCTAAGTAGATTGGTACTCCTATATGACATTAATCACATCAATATTTAAATATAAAACCTTGATTTATCTAAGATTAACCTTAATAATTTATTTAAAATTTATTAATAATTTTACAATAAATTAAACATATATATACTTATAGTAAATTAAATTAAACAAAAACTTACAATTTTCATTTTTGTAATAACTTCATCATAAAGAGCTTTATTTATCTGACTGCCAATAGAAACTGAATCCAAATTAACATTTTCATTGTAACCAAGTAAAGATATTTTAAAGTGTTCAACAAATTTATTAACAAGCCTGTAAAAAATATTTGAGTATATTAATATAAAAATATTTTTACTTATGAAAATATATTGTAGCATGCTTAATCTGCTGTATTATTAAATATGAAAAATATTCAATAGTAATAAAATCAGTACTAATCATTCATTAGTCCAATGTTTCCCAAACTATATTCTGCAGAACACCAGTGTTCTATAAAAAATTATGAAAATTAATATAAGCTTCATATGATTTTAAATGCTATGTCAAGTTGAAACTGGAGTTGCTAGTTTATTTTATTATTTTTATGTGTTTTATTTTACATAATTACAATTTGATAAAAAATGTTTGTTTTTTCTTAATTCTTATACTAACTCTCAACTCTACAATCGTTAAAGTTGTTTATAAACATTTTTAACATTTTATTACTATTTTATATATTAAGCACTAGTTCATTATATTTGCCTAGTGTGGTTTACCACCTGTGCAATTTTTAAAATTTTCTATTTATTCAAATAACTTCTTGTATTTTTGTAACATTCTGCCAATCTATATTACTGCTGATGTTTACTGAATTTTTTAGTCGAAAACATTTCAGATTATGATTATTAAAAATTTTTCTACTGCTAAACAGTGCTGTATTTGTTTATTTCATTTTTACTGGAAAGAAGCAGTTTAATATCTGCTTAAACTTGTTCATCAATCTTATACTTATTTGCCTAACTTATTTATTATTAATATTCACATATACCATAAAATAACTAAGATGTTACATAAAAATTTCAGGATTTATGAAGTGTTCCATCATAACAAAAGTTTGAGAAATGCTGCATTAGTCAATGATAATTATTCAACAGTATTCATTCTTCTATAAATTATATGATCAAGCATATTTCACAAAATACGTTATTTGTAAATAATAATAATTTATCATATATATTCATATGTAAGCCAAAAAATTTTTTATAAAGGGAAAAATCAGCAAATATAAAATTCATTTAAATTTATAAAACTGTTTCTATATTTTATTTCGATAAATTTTTATCTACGGTAATTATTATTTCATATTAAAATTTGAAGATTATTATTTTAAATATTAAAATTTTCTTAAAAGAAATCATTAGTAAACATAGGCACACAAAAATGAAATCTGCTTTATACTTAAGCCTATATAAATTATTGTATATAAAATTTAATACTAATTATAATTTCTTTTTATATAATAAATCAGCATTATTCCCATTCAAAATATATATAGTATTTAAAAGGCTTGTACTATAAGTTCAATAAATTTTTTTCACAAAATAAAATACTTACTGTATTATAAATCCAATGCGACTAGAATCAGTATCATCATAGAGTTCTTTATAAGTATCAAATTCTAATTTTAACTTGGTTAAATTTTGATAAAGATTTTCTCGTATATTTGGTAATTTCTCTTTAATATGATATTTCAGTTGCTTGTTTAAGAGACTCTGCAAATATTTAATACCCATTTTGTCAGCCATATCCCTATTAAAACAAAAATTATTTTATATAAAATAAAATATAGTGTAAAAAATTTTTAGAGAGAAAACATCATCATCAATATTTAAAAGAAATAAACGCTATCTTGCTACAACATTCCAACTTACAATGGATATTTCAAACTATATTCATATATTTTAGACATGTAATAGTAAATTCAAAGTAACATACATGTACACAAATTTATGATTTTCTTTACTAGCACTATTTCAGTTTGTAGCTGTCTGTAAGCATATGTTGCATTTTGATTTTTTAATATTTTAATTTAGTATTATATAATATTTTATATTGTGTGTAAAGATTTATATTTTATTCCTACACTGTATAAAGAATGTAAAAATTATAATTACATTCAACAAATTGACATAAAACACATTCTTATAAAGCAGTCATGGAAGACAATTAACAGTTAAAGATTTAATGCATATGCATGTAAATTGGAGGCTTAATGATTGAGAGAGTGAACAAACAGAAAATTCACAGATTACAGTTTCTAAAAAACTATCAAAAAAGAAAGAATTTTTTAAACAAAAATGATTTCTTTCTGTGATGAACTTATACATTTAATGAAACAATATGTCCAAAAAATAATTGAATAATTTGAAAACTGGAAGAACATTTACCTATTTATTTTAGACAAGGGGAAAAAATGGCAAGGTAGGTATCTAGCTTTATATTTATTGTTTAAAAAATCAGCCAATATAAGATCACTTTCTTCCTCCAAAAGCATTTATGTAAAATTTAGCTAAGTCACAAACTAAATTTTTTATAGCAAGATCATTGTTTTTTTGTTTGTAGCAAAATCATTTATTATATCTTTCATATCTAAATTAATAGCAATTTGATGTTCTATGCTAATAAAATTTAAATTGTTGAGTCTATCTTGTGTCATTGTATTGCAGAGATGATTTTTTATAATTTTCAGTTTTGAAAAGTATCTTTTGCCAATTGCAACAGTCATAAGTATTGTTAAATAAATTCTTAATGCTATTGACATATTGGGGAAAACACTAAGTTTGTTCGAAAATATATACTCAAGTATTGAAAATGCATTCATGTTTGGATTAAGATAGATTAAAATATTTTACTTATAAATTAGTTACATAAAATAAATATTTAATATTTTTTTCTTGCCACCCTATCAATATTGCTGCCTGGGTGCGGTGCACCCTTTGCAGCCTCGGGTTGGTGTAGCCCTGGTGAACAGATTTTGTTTACTTGAAATAACACTGTTATTTTATTTTTAGAAATTCCTTCCTAGAAAATGAAAATTAGAATAACTATAAGCAGATATAGATTTAAAAATTTATAACTGCTTATAATGTTTATTTTAAATAATTTGATAAATATGAGCAACATTAATTCTTCTTTCAGATTTTAATCAATTATTATAAAAAATTAAAAAATATTACTTTTGACAGTTATTATTTCTTAAACATGTACTGTAAGCAGATATAAAATATTCATGTTTCATAATTTGAATAATATTGTACAATCGTACAATATGGCAAAATCTCATTAATTTGACATTAATGAAACAATTTGAATTAAGTAATTTGAAGCAAACTATAATCCCCAGCTTAAAGTATGCAATTTTTTATTGTCATTATAGTGGATAATTCAAAGTTGTATAATTTGAAATCTGATATTTTGATCCCAAATGCTTTGAATTAACAAGATTTTATTGCATTTAGACTACCATATTATTAATGTATTATCTCTATATAAACATTTGAAGATGTCTAAGATTAGATGAAAAACATTACTATCATCCTGCTCAAAGTGATTGCTCTTAAATAAGATATAATCATTATAATTCTATCTGATTAGAAGAAATTTTAAAGATAGTACTGAATAAAAGTTAATATCTTATACTGTGCCATAAAATAGAACTTCATAAGAAGTTGAAGTTTGCTGAAAATATAAATATTATGAAAATTGAATTATATTAATTTTTTTAAATTTGTATCAACTTATAAAATTATAAACCTTTTAAAGCAGCATGCAAGTTATTACAATTTGAGCATATTTGATTTAAGGAATGACTTGGAATTTAATGACAGCCTTATACTAAATCCACTTTTGTCCATTATATTAACCTATCATTGTATATATAATAAATTCAAATATTATATGTCAAACAATGTATATCATCTTTAATTTTTTCATTATATAATATATTAATTATAGTGTTTATAAAAATATAATATAGAATTCCATTATTTTAAATTTAAGTGAAACTATGAATATATTATAAAGTTATAGTATTTTATATTTTAAGGTTATAGTTGCATGTGCATTATTTACACAATATATATTGCTGTCTAATGATTGTAATCTATCTACACTTTGCAATTTAATGGATTTCCAGCATTTCCAAATACCAATTTCCCTTATTAATCTATTAAATTAGGTTTAATGCATTTTTTTTACAAGTCCAATATATTTTTCAAAATTTAAAAAAATTAGGTTAGACTAAATAGCAAGCATGCAGATAAAATATAATCAAATTTTAAATATTGATCAAATTTTAAATATTGCTTATAAGATATTTTATATCATAAATTCAAGACTAGCTTGTCAAGTAAGTTTTTATAAAAACTTAATTAAGTTATTAACATTTTAGTTAAGAATATACAAAAATAATGCTTCAATAAGTACAAATAAAAACAGTATAAATGATAATATTAAATATTAATATTGTTATTTAATATGATATATATTGCTATGATTTAAATGATTAATGAATACATTCATAATTACAATAAATAAACAAAATTAAATATATATACCTGTAACATTTCATTGTTGTAAAGAATTCTCTCTCTTTTTGTACAGCATAAATAATATCTTTATTACTATTGATGTCATCTTGATTTCGATTAACAACTCCAACATAACCTTTTTTAAATATAAAAATAATTTATTATATTTAACATACAATAAACTCATTGCATTATTAAAGTACTGTATTAGAAAAATTAAGTATAATAAATTAAATGAATAAAATTTTATTTCTTTTAATGCAAAACAATATATTACTAGTATATGCTTTTAGGATAAAATATAATTTATGATTAGATTTTAAATATTACTTTTAAGATATTTTATATCATAAATTCAAGCTTTTCAAGTAGGTTTTTGAAAAAACTTAATTAAGTTAACTTTTTAATTAAAAATATATAAAAATTATGCCTCAATAAATACAAATAAAAACAGTATAAATTATGATATTAAATATTGTAACTTACTATGTTTTTATTGTATTTATTAAATCATGATTATTCAAATTATTAAAATTAAATTTAATAAAATTTAATTTTAATAAAAATTTTATTCAATTTGAATAAAATTTTTATTCAAATTGAAAGCATTACCAAACTAATGCTTTCAAGTTTTTGATCATCCTTAGTTATTCAAGCATAGAGCTTAAAGCACTATGCTTGAGCTTTATGTTTAAAGCTCTATGCTTTAGTAGCTTTGCTTTAAGCAAAGCTATTTAAAGTATAGAATTAACTAAAAGAACAATTATGTTGTTTATATATTATTGTTCCAATAACAAAAATTTTTACATATCTCAATCCTGTATTTTATACACAAATTTTTTTAAATCTAAAAAAAAATTTAAATTGTAATAATTATAAATCATTGTTAGAAAATCAAATTCTACATATATTATTTTATATTACAAAATTAATGTCATAAAACAATAGAAATAGAAATAAGATGTTTAGAACTTTTTAAATTTCTCTTTTGTTAATTTTTCTATTATGGGTATATGAATACCCATAAACAGTTTTTAACTTCTGAGACAGCAAAGATGCATATTGACAGATTATTTACAAAACAGGTTCACAATAATGGGCATACTACAGGAACTTACTACAAAATTTATGGGACAATATCAAAGAAAAATGATGTGGCTTGTTGTTAAAAGGTGTGTTGTTGCTAGCTGATAATGCATTTGCATGATGAGCTGCAAAAACAATCACATTTCTGCACAAATATGACTATGAAACCTTGCCCCATTCCTCATATTCTCTCAATTTCTTTGGCATCTTTAGACAACTTCTCATTTTGAAATATGAAAAAACATTATTGGAAAGAAGTTTCTTCAATAACAAAGTAATAAAGTCGTTATTGCTGTAGGGAGATGGTTTGCCTCCAAATCTACTGAGTTCTATAAAGATTGCATTAAACAACTATTTCATAGTAAGAAGTGTGTAACCCTAGGAAGTGGATATATAGAGGAGGAGGAGTTGATAAACCAAATTTCAGATCCCTAGTATATCATGTCATGATAAGGATAATAACTATTTGGTCTCTCTTTGTAATATAATATTTAAAATCAATAAACAATATACAAAACATAAATAAATTAAGTAATATGACTTTAAATGTTGTAAAGCAACATATTTTACATAAGGTTGAATTTACATAAGTCAAGTAGTGGTTGTATTAAATTTTAAATTTCAAATATGGTAAATATAATTTAAACTAAAAAGGAAAACATTTTCTATAGTATACAAAGAAGTCTAAGGAATATTTAAAATATTTTCTAAATGTAAAATGTGTTCTGATGAATTTTTCATAATTTTTAAGCTAAATATTTTTTTCTATTCTCAACATAGGTGTAACTTTTTTGCATATTTTGTTATTATTCATTTGTAAACTAAAACTCACATTTAAAAAAATCAAGTAAATAATACATTGTGAAAATTTTTCTTAAAAGTATTTATCCTTTTCATTGATAAAAAATTAAAAAAAAAAATGTTTCAATATTAAATGATTTATTTGCTTCTGAACTATGATCTAAGAAATTAGTTTCCTGGAAGTGAAAATTTCTTTAGAATTGAAAAGATATCTTTAGAAAACTTATTGTTCAATACCATAATTTCTGAAATATTTTTTAAGTGTTTTAATAATTGACTTTTAAATTTTAATTATTTGTAATATTTTCTTAGAATATAATAAAATGAACTATATTAAGAAAATTATATAAAAATTTGTATATCATTTGTATAATTAGTAAACTATATAAATAATATCAAATGATATATAAAATTTGTATGCAATTTGAATATTGCATAATTCCATCTTTTAATTGAAAATTGAATTAATAATATCTTGTAAAGAATTTTGTAATTAATCAACCAGTTAAATTATTTTAAAAAATATATTGTCTTCACTATTTCAAAAATAATAAACTCATAACAGATAAAATAATTTATCTCCAATTTCTTTGATTTTCTTATAAATTTTTAATTTTATCAAATCACAAATTAAATTGATGATTTATTTTACCTCTTTTTAAAGAAAAAACTCTATTCTGTAAAATGGCACAAGCATTTGTTCCAGGCGACATTAAATCTAAATGAGTCAATACTCCAATTGTCCTTTCTCCTAAAATGTAAATAATATTTAATGAAGCTTTTTTATTTTATAAAAAATTAATACAATATATATACTGCAAATTTCATCAAAATTTTTATTGTTTACATTTTTAGAATCCTAATTTCTTTCTTCAATAAACATTGAAAAAAAAAAAATAATGATGATAATTGATTTAAATTACATCTCTCTCTTGATATTCTGTAAAAATAATTATTACTAAAATTGATGATACATTGCTGAATGGATTTAAAATTTTTAAACTTTATTTACATTAATGTAATGAGAAAATAAATTAAAAATTAAATAAGGATTATGAAAAAACAAATGTTTATAATAATAAATCTGAAAATGAAAGACAATATTAAATTAAAATGAAATTTTACATAATTGTTTAATTTTATATGCTGTAATTTCTGTTCAACAGAAAAATATTGATTTTTGATAGTAAAAATAATATTGTCACAATAGGTTTTAGATATTAAATCATTTATGATCCTAAAATAGAAAAAAAATCTACTTTGGGAACATAAATGATTTATTGCAAAAAAACTTGTTGAAATAATATTTATCATCTTTGCTATCAAAGATCAATATTTTCATTGCAACTGATGGAATGAATATATATGATTGATGGGATTCTTAATGATGTCCTTCATTTTTTTCATTAATAAGTATTATTGATAAGCTGATCACCGTTTATAACAATTTATTTGTCTAAAACATAAATGAATAATTACACTTTAAATCTAAATATTTAAAATTAAAAGTAATTGAAATAACTTAGAATAATTATAATCATTTTAATTATTTTTACTATCTTAAAAACAATTGTTATTATTTAATTTAAAATTATATTATACAAGCATGCTATTTTATTTATTCTAACATCCTATAATCTATTTTAAAAATCTAGAAATGTAATAAAATATGCTCATAAATATCACTGTT
Organism: Androctonus mauritanicus; assembly: GCA_011317285.2. Classification (NCBI taxonomy): domain Eukaryota; kingdom Metazoa; phylum Arthropoda; class Arachnida; order Scorpiones; family Buthidae; genus Androctonus; species Androctonus mauritanicus. The sequence continues at coordinate 4,482 of WUQG02297156.1, read as the reverse complement.
GGATTAAACAATTATTAGCAAATTAGAAATATCTTCAACAGCCATTGTTTGATAAATAGTTGTGGACAATACCATCTTTATTAGCTATTTTTGCATAAGTGTTATAAATGAAAAATTTTTAAAATGCTATCATACAATAGAAGAAGTATAGGCCATATAGTAATAAATAAATATCATCATGTCTATCAACATTAGTGATGACAAGATGTGTACAGTAGTCACGTATGAAGGCTTGATCTATGAATGTTGTATATGCATAATGATATGTTTTCAACATATAAAAATATTAGTGCATAGCAAAATTCAAACTTGCAGAATGTATTCTCATCCAGAAATTTAGCCCATCTCAGAAATTCTATAATATGAAAGATTAGATTGATGATTCCAACTCAATTGCAAGTGTTGCAATTACACCACTGGTAGGTAGTTAGTTTATTACAACTACCTATTTAATAAATTGGTGATTCACTTTTGGCTTTAATAATAGCAAAATCTAATTTTCAAATTGATTTAACTAAGCTAAATTCTGGTGAAATAGTGGTACAAATATATTGAATATTATTTTCAAATTCATGCAGAATGAATAACAGTGGATTCAGATGTTTGATAGTCCATTTGATTTCATGCCACAAATATTCGATAGAACTGAAGTCTGGGAATTGGCTGTTGAAACAAGGAAAATTCTTCATTGTATTCTTGCTACTTATAATATTTGATTTAAAATGGCAAAAAATATTTTTGTTCTTGATTTAATGCATACAGAAAAATAAATTTATTAGTAATTTATTAAATTCTGTCTATCATATTCTGATAATAGGATTAGTTCATTTTAAAATAGATATTTAAATATATTTTGTTATGCAAAACCAAGTCTATCTATTATATATTAATCTTGCAATACACCCAGAGAGTTCATATTATCTATCAATAAAATTATAATAAATACAATTGTTTATCATAAATTTTTTTAGAAGATATCTAATATGGTTAAGTATATGAAAAAATATATTAATAATCAGGACTTAATTTGTGTAAGAATGAAAGAAAGAGCTATGCCTTATTTATTAAGGAAACAAGTATAAATTATGAATACTTTTGCTCTATCCAAAGTTCAATCCTGATGATTTTTTCTTTATTTGTTACAAAGCAAGCACTAATAATCTGTAATTTTTAATTTTTACATAATATTCAATTATTATAAGAATTAATAATTAACATATACACACACAATGTATAAATGATATAAATAATAAAATAAACAATCATGTTAATATTTTAAATACAGTCAATTATTTCTCATTAATTATGCATAATATTTGGCAACATTTAATTCTACTCATGTACAATTTCTTTAATGATTATGAAAATGTTGGAAAATTTGAAAAAATTTTGAGGAAGAAAGAAGAGAAATTTAGCAGCAGTAGATTACTTGCAACTGTGAAAGAATAAATTATTTTTATATTAACAAAAGAAGAATATACAGAATAAATTATTGTTTACATAAACTTTGAAGATTTCATGCCCATATCCTTTTCTACTGTGCCCCACTTATTATCCTTAAAATTTTATTATGTATTTAAACATAAAAATAAAAAAATGTTAAATTCATTTTAAAAAATATGCAAATTATTTAATTGAATATTACAGAATCTATCTCCCATTTTCTATATAATGTTAGGTTTCAATTTACATGCTTTTCATTTATAGAGTATTTTTGCAGAATCAATCTATTGTGCAATGGTGGGTTAGATATATATATTTTCCTTAGTGGATCTGTAGTAAAGTATATAATAATGTAATGAAAACTATCTTGATTTTTGAAATTTATAAAAATATAAACAATTATTGTGAAATAAATTTTTCATATTTGATTTGAATATTTTTCAATATCAAAATTAAAATCAACTTTATAAATTAAATTTGATTTACCTTCAGGATCAACTTCTCTAGCAATTTTAAGTGCATCAGATGTAGCTATGTCTTGGCAAGCAGATGAAACAGCTAAAATTAAGCAGTTATCTGACTGGATGAAATCTTTAACCATTTTATAAATTATTTCATCAATATTAGGTGGTTGATCACCAACTGGAACCTTTGTTAAGCCAGGTAAATCCACTAAAGTCAAATTTATAACTATATAAAAAGTTTATTTATAATGAAATATTAGAAGTTGAATTTATAGAAGTTGGAAATACATATGAATTATGACATTAAATTAATTTACATATAATGTGTATTGAATATTTTTACATACAGTATTAAATATGTAAATTTTCAATCTGAATATTTAAAAATTGAATTATATTCTTAGTACCCTCAAGGATAGAAAAAGATATTTACAGATATATTAAAAAAATGAATTATAAGTTTTTGTCTCAAGATATTAATAAACAAATTAATTCTAAAACATAGGATTTTAAATTTTTCTTTATTCCATTTAATTTAAAATAAAAAAAATCTTAATGTGGGCCCTTTAAATTTTAATAAAAATTTAAAGAGTCTCACTTAATTTGTGAAAATCTTCATATTATTATGGAATACCACACACACACACACACACACACACACACACACAAAATATATACATTATACTTTTTAATAATGTTTTTAATCTGTATTAACAATTTACATAACTAATTTCAGTGAAATTAATAAATTTTAGCATTTCAAAATTAATTTAATGTATGATTTCAAATGACTATATCCCTTGATTTATGAAAGTAACTGTGAACTTAAGAACTGTTTGTTAGGCAAAAATTCATAAACTGATCATCATTTCCTATTAATTTCTATGTAAAAATTTCCAATTGATTCTTTGGTACCACTAATAAGTAACTGTCAATTTACTTATTGATGTTAAGGTATTTTAAAACCAATAATATAAATATGATAATAATTATGTATTATGATATAGATAATCATAAACTATTATATTTAATCTATTGCTTGTTATTCAACTTTGAATTTCAGACCTGCAAACTGCCAATGATTTTCAAATTTAAGTCTAATAAAGCAATAAACTTGCCAATCATTATAATTTTATTTATTAGTTAAAAAATTTAAAAATTTTCATCAAAGTACTGTCTTAATTTTATGTAATTCTGAAAAATCTTCATTCTATTAAATTATTGACAAAAATAAATTCAATTTTATGGAAATTAGTATTGATGTTTTTGATTCTATTTATTAAATTATAAATTTTATTATAGTAATTATTTTAATAAAATTAATAGATACAAAATAATTTACAGTGATACCTTGACTTATAAACCATTCTACATACAAATTTTTTGAGATATGAATCTTTTACATATCCTATTTTGGCCACCAGATACAAACTTATTCTTGAGATATAAACTGTGATGCCTTTTAATATTATATTTGTAAAATATTTTCTATAAGTTTCATATAAAAATATTTAAATTATTTTTTGAAATATGCATATATAACTGTTGGCTGTTAATGTGATAAAGACTGCTTATTCTTAATAATATTAGAGATTTACATAATAATTATTAGTTATATCAAATTCTTTGTTAATTAATTTTTAACTCATGACATGAGTTAAAGTCTAAGAGACAAAAAGAAGCAACTGAGGGCAATAAATTGAAACCTAAAATTAGTCACAAAAAAAATTTTTTTTTATTTAATAAAAGATGAGTTTTATATAAAGCATGTAATACCAAAGATTTCAAAAATAAAAATAATAATTGCACACAATTGTATAATTTTTATTGTTTCAAAATTTCTAAATCTGGGAATGGATTAATTGATTTCCCATAAGATAAAATGGAAAACTGGTTTCAAGATATGAACTTTTCAAGTTACAAACTGTGGCCAGGAACAAATTAAGTTCATAAGTAGAGTTATCACTATACTTATTTAAACCATTGCATTGATTAAATTTAGCATATTCCAATAGAACAATAAAATATCATCACAATTCAAATTTATATAAAGATAAAAAATAAGACTTATATTGAAGAGTCTATACATCTGAAATAATGAAACTCAATCATTATTTCAGATATGTGAATCTTCAATATCTTTGTGTGACTGAATTATCTGAAACTCATAATTGTTTTAGGAGTTAGTCTTATATAGTTAAAGAACCTTTTGAAAAATACATCAAGTATATTATTAATACTGTACTAATATCAATAAGCATCAGATTTGATACTGAATTCTCTATTGAAAATGGAAGTGGATTTTATTTTAAAATAAATGGTACACAATAAATTTGATGTATCTGATACAATTAGTGAAAAAAATAAGCAAGAAAATTATTGATTTAAGCAAATTACAGTGGATAATTGATTTATGATTATATAATTTCTAAACAATAATCAAAAACAGCCAAATAACTCTAGCATTACAAATTAAATTTAAAATAAAAATTTAAATTGTAAACACTGCCATTAACAAATATCCTAAATATATCAAGCACTATGGCAGGAAATTATAAATAACGTATACAACAAC
>WUQG02297045.1:0-19441 GCA_011317285.2 Androctonus mauritanicus | reverse complement strand
GTGAAGCAAGATATATATGAAAAGAAGAAGCACAAAAAAAGATTAAAAGGATGAGAATATATGCAGTGTGGAAGATGTGTGGACATACTTTTAAGAAATTTGTATTGAGTGTTGCAAGAAAAATGGTTGAAGTGAGAATAGGTAGGAAAAATGGCAATACATAGTGAAGTGATGAAGTGACACATGCTGTGACTGATGATAAAGCATATTTGAGAATGTTAAATGGAAATGTGAAGGCAGATGAGTATAAGAAATGTAAAACTGTGCAATGATACTGAAAGAGAGTAAAGAGTAGGTGGCAAGAGAAATAAATGAAAGCTACAGAATGATTTTGAAGGGAATAAAAGAATGTTCTAGAAATATATGAGGAATCTGAGAAGAGAACAAAGTATGGGTATGTCTGATGTAAAAGATAAAAATATTAGAATGTTATCGGATAAATCTAGGGTAGTTGGTAGATGGAGAGAATATTTCCATGAACTTCACAAACCTATTGGAAAAGAGAAGAGGGCAAAAATGAGAAAATTAAGATGAATGTGAGGAGTGAATATGAACATGATGAGCAGATCAGTGAAGAAGAAGTTATGAGTGCAGTTGCAGATTGAAATGTGATAAGAGTCCTGATATGGATCGTATCACAGCTATCTCAGCTGTGATCCCATCCGTATCAGTGCTCTTATCACATTTCATTCTGCCAACTGCATTGCTGGATTTAAAATTGTGGGTGCACTTGGAAAATATGCAAGGAATGAAACTCTCTCAAAAAATGTCAAGATGATTGTATATCAGAGAATGCTGGTTCCAACATTGATGTATGGAAAGTGAGACCTGATATGGGATGAAAGGCATAGAAAGCATTTGAGTGCAGTGGAGATGAGCTTCTTGAGAAGTGTAGCTAGAGTGATGAGGTACAGTTGTGTCTCAAATAACAAAATGCAAAAGTAGTGTGCAATGAAAATGAGTGTGATAAATGCAGTATGTAAGTCAATTTTGAGATGGTTTGGAAATGTGGAGCAAATGAGTGAAAAGCAATTAACAAAGCAAGTATAGGTCAAATGTGTGGTAAGTAAATGTGGGAGAGGAAGATCAGGGAAAGAGTGGAAAGTACAAGTGGATGAGTATCTGAGGAAATATGTGTCTCAGAATGTTTATAAGAAATGGATGTGTATGAAAAAGAATGATTATAGAGGAAGCTGATATAGTGTGTAGAGATAGAGATATATGGACCTTCTGATAGGTAGCATTTGAGTGTTTTCCCCTTATTTTTCTCTTATTCCTTCTTTGTGTACTGTCCACTCAGTTACAAGGATATAGACATGATATTGTTGTTTTGAAATTTATAATTAATTTCCTGCTTAAATTTGCTTGTAGTAAATATATTTTAATAATAAATGTAGATTGTTTATAGAATTGTTACATAGAACAAATACATTGTATGTTTTCTTTTTAGGATGATTCAGAATTTTCATTTGTATTAATATACTATATACTAATTACTGCTATAAAAACAAATACTGAATATAAATGAAGGGCTATTTTATATGAAAGTAATAATAATAAATGTGAAATATGATAAGTTAGCCATTGTAGTTTGTAGAATTTGTATTTCCATATATTTCAAACTTGAATTCTAACATATATATATTAAGTCAAAAATCAAATATTTTTTTTTAAACTTAATTTGGTACTTTCTTTAAAAAAAAAAAGAAAATTTTTTAATAATATAATCATATTACAGGGTCAAAGCAATATGTGTTCTGAATGAACAGTTAGTATTTGAAGATGTCTTTACCGAGGTATGTATCATTAAAAAATAACTTTTTCTTCTATCTGTAATTTATATCAAAAAAATTATGATTTTTCTTAACAATTGTTGCGAAATTATTGATTTTCTGACAAATTTAAATTTCATTTCAGATATATGGACCAATGATAGATATCATTAAAGATCCAGTGAATTTAACTGTTTGGGCATACTCAGAGAATGCCATATACAGATATAAAATTGTGAAAGAGGAAAGGTTAGTATTATTAAGATTTTTATTTTTATTGTAAAAACAATTTATTGATTATTCTCTGTTAAATGAATATTTTCATATTTAATTTAAATTGTAATAATTTTCATTATATTGTAAAAATCCTAAGAATTTAAATGTAAATTACAAAGCAACATTTTATTATTATATAAAGTGATTAAAATGCTATTTAGCCTATTCTGAAATATTTGATAACTGTTTGCAGTTTTGATTGGATTCATAAACAATGTTTATATAACACTATACACAAAACCTTATATCTTACATATATTTTCAATTGTTTGTTTGTGACTAGTAATCTCCTTAACAGTAGATGCTACAACTGCCAAACTTGGAAAGATTGCCTGCAATTGTTCAACTTAAATAACTGGCCTATTTAGTCATTTTTCTAGAATAATCATTGTTAAACAATCAAAAACTCCATAGAATTTAACATTTTAGTCAATAGATGGCATTATGTGTAATGTATATTTTTAAATTAGTCCACAAATGATGTCATCACTACATATGACATTATTGTGATATAACAATGGGTAACATCATAAAACAATTACTATTCATGACATGATAATGATATCATGGCTTAATATTCTGTTTAAATCTACATTAAAATTGGGTATAAAAGCAATAGATCCAAATGCTATAATTAATACAATTATATGCCCAAATGATTTTGTTCAAATTCAGGATGTCATCACAAGATCCCATGAGTGACAAATAAATACGTCACATAATCATTTATCATATTATGTCATGATCATGACATAATATGATAAATGATTATGTGACATATTTATTCACATAATATAATACATCATGACATAATATTGATAAATGATTTCAGGATTCTGTACTTCAATAAATTCAACAAAAAACAAATAATTTGTGTGTAATGATCAGTTTTTGATAGGAGTATCGAAATATCACAGCATTATGAATTTCACATTTCTCAAAATAAATCTTTTTCAAATCAAAGAATAGAAACACATATATAGATTCATGTTTGTGAATCTTCTGGAAATTACTAGTTAACTCCTGGCCACTATGTGCCCAAATAAAACGAAAAAAGAAACATTTTTTCTTATCTTATCAAATTTGAGATTATTCATTCATTTAGCACATTGTTTTATATACAATGCTTTTGCTTGTTTTCTTTCTCCAGACCAAACTTTGAAGTTTTCTTTACATAAAACTGACAACTACCAGACTGTGGATTTATCAATTCAGTAAATAAAAATAATTATAATTTCTGAAATAAATAAAATACTATTTAAATTCTGAAATAAATTAAATGTTATTTAAATCAACATTTAAATGCAATGTTTAGATAGCTTTGGCACACCAAATGCAAAATGAATCCTCAGGCCTGGGAATAGCCAACATTTTTTGATTGAAAAAGCCAGAAATCAAATTCAAATAACAAAAAGAAGTATATAAACTTAAATAGGAAGTAAATTATGATAATTTAAAACAAAATTTATAATGAGATTGGAATTTAGTTTTCTAAAAGATGCAATTAAAAATTCAAAGAAAAAGAAAATAGTAATGGTGGCATTTCAGTCCTCGGAATTCACACATGTCAAAAACATGGACTTCACATTTATTCTTTTATTATATATGATGAAGGTTGTAATAAAAACAATTGAATTAGTAAAACTGTAGAAGAATTCAACATGCAAATAATTAATACTAGTTTGTCCTAATATATTATATATGTTTTCAAACTATGCCCAAGCAATGCTAGACATACTTTGTTAATAATATAATAACACTATAACCTACTAGTACTAGTCAATTACTTATAACAGTTAATAAAAAAACTTTCTCATAAATACAATGAATTTTTGCATTTTGTTTTTCTTAATGTACATATTTACAAATCCATTTCTTGATTTGCCATTTCTTTGAAATAAACAATCAATATATATAACTATAACAAATAATTCTATATTGCTTCATAATATACTTTATAACTGAGTTTTATTGTATTAAATGTTAGGAATATCTGCCATGTTCAGTTCGATGCATAATAACCAAATTATCATTAATATCGAAAACCAGACTAAGTTAGTTACTTGTTAGTCTAGTGCAGTGATGGCGAACCTATGACCCGTGGGTCAGACACTGACCCACGCAGACCTCTGAACTGACCCACGCATCGATTTTGCTAAACTTAGTTTTCAGATGAATAAGATTTTCTTTCTCCCTTTTTTTGCCTCACTAAAAGTACTACAGTTTTATTACAAACTCGCATCCTGTTTTTTTTTGCTTCTCAGTTCTCAAAGTTGATCCGCCTCCTCCCAAGGCTCAATATGCCACTGACCCACAAATAAGCGCTGCAAAAAATCCACTGACCCACTAATAAATGCTGCAAGCGACGATAAGCTGAATTTGACCCACACATCTGAAAAGGTTTGCCATCACTGGTCTAGTGTGTCATTTCAATAAAACATGAATCGTACAGAATATAGAACAGTGGTTCCCAGCTTTTTTGGTCCCCATATCCTCTTAGTTTTTAGTAAATTATTTGGTACTTTCAGGTGCCTGTGCAAGAGGTACAGATGCTGCTGAGGAAAGCTTTGAGGGGTACCGATTTGCCAATTTCATTATCTATCTTGAATCTTAATCAGGCATTTTGATGTATTGGAACCTGAGTAAAAAAAGTCTATTCAACCTCACTGGAATAGCATAGAAATGTTGATGATATAATTATTTTTGGAATATATTAATAGCATAATATCCTTATTTACCTGCAAGTAATATGCTGCTAGTAATATTTTATATCAGGAGTTCCCAATTGGGGATATAGGTACTTCCAGTTGGGAACCCCTGATATAAAATATTATAATTGTTTTTTAGTATTATTAATAATTTAGTCATTATCCATTATTAGATTTCATTTAAATTAAATGCTAGAATCTGGTTTGCTTAAAAGTTTAATTAATAGAGTATAACAAAACAAATAATCACTGCACTGATAATGTTACATTGGCTGTAGAAATTGTTAAATTTGACTTTTTCTTACTCTCGTATGCTATAAATATTGTTAGATATAGGTCATTTCCATTTTTTCTTGAAATATTAAATATTCAGTTAGATAACTTTATGGATATACTTTTAAAAGTGAATTTCTTTGATACATGATTTCATTGCAGACATTTCAGGAAACATTCTTGAATTGAACTAGAAAGAACTAATCACTTTTCAGTGCTTTTGAGAAGCATTGAAGTTCAGTATGCCACCATTTTTTTTATTGAATTATTATCTACTTAATGGCAGGATATTCCAATATTCGCCACAGGCTTTTTACACTTATGATAAGGATCCAGTATATTCAATCCTAAACTTTAATTGCAATTACATTAAAGTTTAGGATTGAATATGCTATATCTGGATCTTTGAAAAAGTTTTAGGTATGAAAACAAGAATTAAACATAAATGCTCCAGAATAGAAGTACTGCACTTTCCATTCTGGCTTCCATCCAATCAACTGACCTTTGTTATTGAAAAATCATTGATTGTAGTCATTCTAAGTGCAGATTTTAATTATATTAATAAATAATTACCATCTAATAGATCAGCATAGATCAGAGATACCTATAATTATATATTATTTTCATTTTTAAGATTTAAAATAAATACTAATGATACAGTTAAAATTTAACTTATATGCTTGAAGATGCTGAGAACCAAATCTGGCCAAAAAATCACTTATCATTATTATATTTTTAGACTATATTTAAAATAAATACGATTCTCATTTTTCATGTCTCACTTTTATGAAGTGAGTGATGAAAAATGATTAATCCATTCTTGAAAATTTTCACTTTCAAGAATGGATTAATGATAAATCACTCTATATCTAAGTATCTGATAAGGATTATAATAATTTAATATTTTTTTATTTGTCATATTTTAAAGATAATTAAGTTTTTAAAATTGACAGTTTTCAAAATCTTGTCTGTTAACTTTTAAAGTAATAAATAGGTTATCATTTGATCAAGTTATCAGATATTCATTTTAATATTAAAAATAATTTTATAATTATTTTTATATATTTTGCATTATATTTATGCCATTATTTTAGACTGACATAATTCCATTTTGTTTTTCATTAGAAATGTTTGGGAAGTTTTCCTACAGCAAAAGAAATATGATTTAGCCAAGAAATATTGTCAGGTAAATTTTCATTATATAAACTTTTAAAATCTGAAAAAAATTTTTTTCTCTTCATTAGTCTTTTTTGTTTTTTCTCTATCAATTTCACATCAAGAAGTGAAGAATGAATCTCAAATTTTCTTTTATAAAATATTCTATTGGAAAATTTCATTGTTCCTGCAATATAGATAGCATATTATCAACTGAGTTTTGCAAAAGAAAGTATTATAAAAATGTATATTATTTTTATAATACAGATAGTCCTGGATTTACAACAGGGTTCAGTTTGAATCTTAAGGTCAAAGCAGTTGAAAGTTGAAAAATTTCCTAAATTTATGATTGCCCACAACTGATATTTATTATTGTTCTATACATTACTGTAATAAGCTTAATAAACACAAAATTATAGGAACCAGACAAAAAGGATTCATTTACTACATCAGATCTTTGTATGTGGATTCTCATGCATGTGAATTGTATTGACCAATTATAGACTTTAGTGATTAAATTTTGTCATAAGTATGAGTGGTTGGAAGTGGATGATGATGTAAATCAAGGATTATCAGTATTCTGTTTTTATTCTTTATCTATACAATATAAAATCAGTGATAGTCGATCACTATATTATATAATTATTATTTCTTTCCTATTGAATAGATGGTTTTTTATTGCATGTGAATATTATTTGTTAGACAAATTGATTTTTTTAGTATTTATAATCTTGAAATGTAAATTAAAAATTATTATAAATTTTCTAATTAAGATCTGTTACAGTTTAGAATAGTAAAATTTTTCTTCATAAAAATGTGTTTTGTTGATAATCTTTATTATTTTCTACCTGCTAGAGTGCTTCTTATCAACTTCTCTATTATTTTGTAACAGAGTTTATTATGGAAATGTATATTATTTTCATGATATTTTTTTTTACTAAAGTATATTTTACAACAAAATATATTTATTTGTCAAATGATTATTTGAAATTTTTTTCCATATGTCAATTATTAAATGCATTTGTATTTTTATTGATAATCATAGCAGGTAATGTTGAATACAGAATAACATATTTCATGCTTTGACTATCAAAGTACTATGAAAATAATCTACATATATAAAACTTCTTGGAAAACATTAAATGTGAACATAAAAGTTTTGATAAAATTATATATTTTTTTATAATTTATATCAATTCATATTGGAAAATTATTATTTTTTTATAAACTTGAACATTATCTGTTTTCAATCACTTTATAGAATTGTAAAATTATCTTTTTCAGATATATAATCTTTATAGCCAAAGCATAAACTTTTGTTATCTTTAGCACTATTAACATCATATTTAATTTTCTGCAGCTTGATTTGAAATTTGTCTACATATTTTTGATTATTTTCAAAAAATTTTGTAGGAATTTGACTTATAATAGTTAAGATGATATTCATTATGTAAATATATTTTATTTTACAAATTTATTAAAAATTAGTAAAAAATAATGATAGATATTGTGAATAAAGGATGGATCCTTAAAGTATTTACAGGAAACTAATCTACTGCATAATTTTTCAGGATGATCCAGCAAAATTAGATAAAGTATATTCTAAACAAGCAGAAGACTATTTTAATAATAAAAAGTAAGCAAACAGGCTAATTTTGTTTTTATGCATATTGAATAAAATTAATTATGAATCTTTAGATTCATAAATAGTTAATTATGAATCTAAAGATTATTGTTTCCAAAATCAAAATAATTGTGTTTATAGAAGAAAAGAATAAAATGATTATTATAGAATGATTATAAATAGTAAAAAATTATAATAATTTTTCTTTCTTTAATAGAATTTATATAAGAGATAGAAAAATGATTAAATAATATTAAAACATTTAAATCTTGATAAAGAAATATAATATTATTGTTTATTTGTCTAAGAAATATTTACCAAAAAATTTCTGCCTATATTGTTATATAAAATTGAGAATTTAATATGCAAGGATTGAATTAAAAGTAAATTGAATATAATTAGAATAGGATATTTTAAGAATTTTTATGGAAACTAGGATAGACAGAATTTCAAGAAAGAAAATAAATATGAAAACAAAATTGAATAGACAGTAAAAGAGATTTGCTGAGAGTTTGGACTTATAAAGAGAATGAAAGAGAATTGAATATAATAGAAATTTATGAAGAAAGATTGGATAGGTTAAAAGAAATTGGCCAACTGGAAAATTATGATAGAGTTGATAAGAATCTTGAAATGAGAGATGAGGAGTGTGAAAGATAAAAGAAATTCAAAATTCAGCAACTATAATCTATAATGTAAAGAAGCAACTATAATCTATAAAAATAAGAAAGTATATTTATAATACAAGATCCCTTATTGTAAAATTTAAATAAAAGTAAATAATAAGCAAATTCAGTAAGATATACTTTTTATTCAAATAAAGAATACATTTTACTGAAAATTCTTATTATTTATTTTAAATAAAAGTTGTATTTAACAATTGAGTAAATGAATTAATTAAGTTTTTTCATAATGCAACATTGCTGACTCAAAAGAAAATACAATAAATGAAAAGTATATAATGCAATATATATATATAAATATACATTGTATTATGGTAATTTTTATGAACAAACAATAATGTTACTAATCATAGTTAGTGATAGTAAGAGAATTCCAAAGATACATGTTCCAAAAATAATAATTATAATAACTATTTTTAGAACATTTCTGTATAGATTACAATACTGTACTCTGTGCTAAATTATAATGATATGAAAATATTTTACATACGAGAAATTTTTACATAAATTTATAAGATACGGATTGCTTTTATTATATGTATATTTAAATTATTTCTATAACTTTGTTTTTGATAGCTATGAAGAAAGTGCCATTCTGTATGCATTGACTCACAATTCATTTGAGGAAGTATCATTAAAATTTTTGAAATTTGAACAAGAAAGTGCCCTTAAAGTCTTTCTTCAACAGAAACTAAAGAGTTTGAAACAGCACAATAAGACTCAAATTACCATGATTGTTCTTTGGCTGTTGGAAATATATCTGAATGAAATTGGTCAAAAAAGAAATGCTCTCAAGCATAGTGGGGATTCCAATAATGATAGTGAAGAATTTAAAATACTTCAGTCATCTTTCCAACAATTTCTAAATCAAGCTAATGTCAAAGTTAGTATTGAACTTGCCCATTTTGCACTTTTCCTTCTTTACCTATGATATTAATTTTTTTTTCAATTATTAGTCATGCCTTACTGATAATAAAGGAGCAGTTTACAATTTGATCTCAAGTCATGGAGATGAAGAAAATCTTATATATTTTACAAATTTGATGAAAGGTATTATTTTCTCTGCAAAAATAACATTAACTTATTTCTTTTTATAATAAATACTGAATATTTCAGATTTTGAGAGAATCATTGCATATAATCTTCAACATCAAAAGTATAAAGATGCTTTAGATGTATTAAAAAAACAGGTAAGAAAGATTGTGTTTTAAATATATTATCTTGTAATAATTTAATCTTTTTTCTTTAAATTGAAATCTCATAGAATAGAGCTGAATTATTTTATCGGTTTTCTCCTGTTCTCATGCAAGTTATACCAAAGGAAACAGTAGAGGCATGGAAAATGCGATCTCAAAAATTGAATCCAGTAAATCTTATTCCAACTCTAGTGCAGTACAACATCAACCAGAATTCAGAACAAGTATAATCTTATATCATATGAAAGTTCTATATTTATGAATACAATTTATAAATATATCATTTTATGTTTTAAATTTTGAAAAATTAAAAATTTTAAAAATCATGGTAGTTTTACATATTTTACATCTGCAGTTTATATTGATTTATTATTTGATATTTAATTTATCCTCATAATTTACTTTAAAGTGGCAATTTCTTAAAATTTCTTGCCTTATAAATAGAAATTTATTTTAAAGGGACTAATATAATTCACTACTAATTAGTCCATTCAGTAGCATAATTTGTTTGAAATTTATAAGTAAGTATTTATAAGAATAAATTTCAAGCTATGAATGAAATTCAGGAACATGTTATATTCATAAATAGAGAACAATCTGAATTTAACATGCTGAAAGATGATTTCATGTAAAGTTGAAAATTTATTTTAAATCTACAGATTAATGAAGCAATTTGCTATCTGAAATTCTGCATAGAAGAACTGAACAACCAAGATCAGGCCATTCACAACTATCTTCTAGCTTTATATGCTCGACATCAGCAAGAAATGCTGTTGAGTTATCTAGAAAGTCAGGTATTCTTGATGATTTTATATTCTATAGTACTTTTCAGTGTGTGATATGGAAAATGATTTTAAGATGGAATAGCATTTAATGAATTAAGAAGTCAAAAACAAAATTTACACCCTCATTAATTCATAATAATAATAATTTTTATTGCTTAAAGTGTATGCCCAGAGATAATGCATGAACTCACTTCCTATGCTTATACATTATTGACTGAATTGGTTGCAATTTTTCTGTAAATAAATTAATAACCAAGCATCACTTTTTCTATAAATATTTGATTATATATCAACTTATAATTAGCATTGTAATGTACTTTATAGACATTCTTATCATAGGATTGAAGATCAGCCTCATATTATTTATATATTGCATCTTATATCTATAATAATGATGATGATGATAATTCACTTTCTTTATATATTTTTGTAAATAAAAGAAAAAACATGTTTTTTTTTATATATACTTACAAATCAAATCAGATCTAAAGATGGAATTGTTAATTATTTCTTTAACTTATTTTTAAAAAATATTAACAAAATTTGCAATTTTTCCATAGTTGTATACTTGATTAATTTAAATATAAAAATTAGCATTTTTTTCGGTTTAGTTATGTGTAAATCTATCAATTACTAAAATAACATAAACCATTGTAAAAATATTTTAAAATTTCAAAAAAGCAATTGATACCAGTATCTTTACTAGCCTCCAATTGTTTTCTGATGTAAATCTATAAATATATTGCAAAAAAAAGTTGTTAAAAATCATTATAAAATTATATCCAATCATTATTAAGAATTTTAAAATTTAACATTCTGTCATATATTCACAGCAGATGGAGGAATTCACAAATCGTCTCACTCATATAAGAAGTAACTTAAGAGTGTTTTCTTTCAGCCATTAGTGGCCTGTCACATTTCTAACGGAATTCTGTCCCTCTTTCCTATATTCTGTACACATCATCTTTCCTTTTTCAAAGTGTTAAACCACTGAATTTGTTCTCTCACTCTCATTGAGAATAAGGATTCAATATCATTTAAATGAATATACTTTCAAATCAAAGAAATTCTGTCATTTTTGTTTCAGTAATATTTTACTAAAATACAAAACATTTTAACATTCTTCTATAAACATATGTAATATAAATTTAATAATAATTTTAATTGATAAGATTAACTAAGCTTATAAATGAAAAAAAAATTAATATATATATAATAATGCTAGTACATAAATTACAATTTTTGTTTAATTTCTTTTAACACTTCTTTAATGCTAACAAGTGAAGAATAGAAGTTAAATAGCATTATCATGGTTTGTAGTTGCTCATAATTTAAAGCATATTTCATAATTTAGTAGACTTTTTTAATTCAGACAGTCTTTATTTAATTTATATTTAAAGCTTAAAGTGTCCTTCCATCATTTAAAATTTAAATGATTTTGATATAAATGGAAGAAAGGCTATACTGATAAGATTAAAAGCATAAAAGTAGAATTGTAAATAAGTTAAATTTAGAAAGCAGCAGTATTATTATTATTATTATTAAATAAATAAATTAACATTAATGCAAGAGTCACATAGCTCTAGAATCTATATACTGAAAAGGACCTAAAAAGAGATCAAATAAACATAAACTGAATTTACTGAATTTTAAACTTCGCTTTTAATCTTCTCTTGCATTAATGCAAGAGAAGATTAAAATTTACTGTATAACGTTTTTGATCTCTTTTTAGGTCCTTTTCAGTATACAGATTCTAAAGATATGTTATACAATAGTTTAGAATCTTCTTCTGCATTAGTGCTTGTTTATTTATTGATAAACAGGATAGTCAATAGTTAATGTATATCTATCATCATCATCAAATTAAATATTTGAATTATATTTCAGAATGAACCACTAGTGCCATATGATTGCAATTATGCACTTCGACTATGTTCAGAACTGCATTTAGATAAAGCACGTGTACATATTTATACAACTATGGGACTTTATGAAGAAGCAGTAGATTTAGCATTAGAAAGAGTAGGAAATGTTTTCAGTCAAATAATTTTAATACTTAATAATTTAATTTTTTTTCTATTACAAAAAAATAAATTCTATTAATGGAATTCCCATTTCATTAATAATTTTTCTGTCTATAGGAAGATGTGGAATTGGCAATGAAAAATGCTGATAAACCAGAAAATGATGATGAATTAAAAAAGAAACTATGGTTAAAAATTGGTAAAGATGTTTACTTTTATGTATACAATTTTTAATTATATATTTTTTATGCAATTGTAATAATTTATTCTCCTCAATGAAAAGCTAAACATGTAGTTAAGAAACAGAATGATATCACAAAAGCAATGGAATTTTTACAGAAGTGTGAATTGTTGAATATTGAAGATATTTTGCCATTTTTTGATAATTTTGTTACCATCAATCATTTCAAGGTAAATTTTGAAATAATGATTTAAAAATAACTCATTTTACAGATAAAATTATTTTATCTGTTAGGATGACATATGCCAATCACTTAAAGAATACAATCAGCATATTGAGACTCTACAAGAAGAGATGGAAGAGGCTGCACAGAGTGCAAAAGAAATCAGAGAAGAGATACATGTTCTTCGTACCAAGTAAGCATAATGCATTTACTTTTGTTTTAGCAATTATGCATTTGATTTTAAATTACAATCAAAATATAAACTTCTCCTTAGATATGCAATTGTTAAAGCACAAGACAAGTGCTGTATATGTAATTATCCCATAATGACACAAGCATTCTATTTATTTCCATGTCAGCACATGTTCCATTTGGATTGTTTAATTGATGAGGTAAGAATATCATTTTATTGTTTGTGAAATTCTTCAGTGCAGTAAATTTGAATATTTACATTTTGAAAGGCATATATTCATCTCATACCATCAAAAAAGAATTCTGTGGATGATATAAGGAGGCAACTGGCTTCTCTGAGTACTAGGGAGGATACAAATTCATCTGCATCTGGAAGCACACCTAAAAGTCGTGAAACACTGATGGTAAGTAGAATCTGTTTTATTACTTTTAAATAAAGAATGTGAATGAATCTTCATATTTTCTATCTGTTTTAGAACATGTTGGATGAATTGGTTGGATCTGAATGTCTATACTGTGGAGATATCATGATCAGGTATGTTATTTACGTTGTAAAGAAATATATCCTAATGAAACTATCAAATTTCTACTTAAAGAAAAGAAACACTATATCAGATATATGAAATGTTTTTGTTTCAATTTTAAGAAAATTGATGTATATATATTTTAATTGAATTATTTTTGACCTATTGAAGAGGTCATCTGTATCAAATAACAAAACTTAAAAAAAAATATATTTGAGTAAACTAAAAATATTACTATTATAGTACCCATATTTACTCAATCGTAAGTTTACTTATTTTCCAACTTTTCATAGTTCAATTCTTGTTCCCACATCTCTATTTTTCAGGTGGATACTATAATAGTAATATTTTTAGTTTACTCAAATATATCTTTTTTTAAGTTTTGTTATTTGATAAAGATGATCTCTTCAATAGGTCAAAAATAATACAATTAAAATACAGGGTGAGCATAAAAACATTCCATGCTAATTTTATTTTTTTTACATTTTTAAAAAAATGTAAAAAAAAAATAAAATTAACACGAATATCTTGATAAAATTGATAATTACGATTCAGTTAACTCAAGAATTTTCATTTCTTTTCTTTAAAGAATCGCTAGGCATGATTTTTGGCAGCTAGAGGGCAGTGACACTTCACAATGTATGGTCGGAGCTGAACTATCACATCAATGTTTCCCGCATAACAGGTGGCATGCACATCAGATGTTTGTGATTAAAATTAATATCACCCAAAAGTTTATGCATTTATTTACTATATTTTTATTTTGACAAAATATTCCTTTCAGTATAAAAATTTTACCATTTCAAACCTTCAAATGTTTTTGTGCTCACCCTGTATATATATATATATCAATTTTCTTATATGAAATGCTTTTGTTTCAATTTTATCTGATATAGTGTTGTCTTTTCTGTGAGTAGAAATTTGATAATTTTTCATTAGGACATATTTCTTTGCAATGTAAATCCAACTTGTGGAACCCCATCTTTCAACCTTTCAATTGATTAGTTATGGCTATTGGTAGCTTGTGATGGACCCTGAAAACCATCAAACTTCTTTCTTGCAAGATTCAGCAGCATAATTAAAACTAATATAATCTAACCTATTGCATGATATGGGACACATTTTAGCTTCGTTCTATATGTTTAATTTGCTTTATCAGATATAATGTTGTTAAGTATGAAATGTTCCTATATATAAGTTTCAAACTGACATAACTCAGAAATAAGTTATTTTCAGAATACCAGAAAAAAATGGATATAGTTTGTGATAAATGAAATACAAAAAATTTTGTGATAATAGCTGTTAAATACAAGATTGTACAAATTTCACTATATAATTTAACAAAAAATCAAAAAAAATGGCAATTTTTGAGTTATGTCTCTTTAAAAATAAGTATGCAGTTTATAAGAGTAATAACATGATAAATGGCTTTTTATTTTAGGAGTATCGATATGCCATTCATTGCTACAAAAGATTATATGGAAGTAACGAAAGAATGGGAATGATTTTCAAACAGAAAAATTGTGATGAGTTAACATTCCATGTAAAAATCATTATTGTAAATTATACAAGATTTGTTAATTGTCATATTTTTATTAATAACTTTAAAACAAATTACATCAAACATCATTTTTTGCAAATGACAAATAAAAATTTATATGGGTGTATAAGACTTCTAAACTTTCTTCAGCACATTCAATAGTTCCTTGTATACGTATTTAGATGCATCAATTCCAAATATGAAATCGATATGAGCCCAGGTAGACTGAATCACTCGATAGCTTTCAATGAGATTTTTTATTTTCTGACGAAGGAGATCCACATCAACAGGATCTGCCAGAGCATCATTTAATCCCCAGAAAAGTGCAATTGGTGTCTGAATATTTTCAATTTTATATTCTGGAGGAGAAGTCTAATAATAATAAAAAAAAAAAAAGAATTATGGTGAATAGCTAAAATGCAAAATTGCAAACATTAAATAGATGCAGTTTACCTGATTATATTTTATCATATTCTTCTTTTTTCCAAAGTCATGTTTTTGAAAATTTCTTGAATTCACCATCTTTAAATGAAAAAAATTTAAATTACTATCTATCCAAGTTGAATTTTTCAGTTTAATCTACAATTTACTGTACCTGTGCATAATGAACTAAATTTTGTGTTGATGTTCCTGCTGGATCATGTGAAGCATAAACTTCTAAACGAGTCTGCAAAATGTTTTTGGAATTTAATTTTAACAAAATCAAGGAAAATAATAATAGAAAGTATGTAAAATTTCTTACTTTATTTAATTGTGCAGGGTCAAATCCACTTATAAGAAAGAAACTATTCTCACACACAAAATTTAATTCTTTGCAACCACAAAAGATACGAGCCAGAAATTTCATTATAGAGTTACTGGGCAAAAATTCATAAAATCCTAATATGTGAAATAAAAACTGAAAAAATTAAGTTAGATTATTCAGCAGTGGAATAGTTAAATGCAAACAGAATACTTACATCTATTTCTTTGATGAAAGGTGCAAAATAACGGATTGGAGAAGTTATGTAACCAACACTTGCAACAGGTCCCAAAGCCATCACTGCTCGAATCTAAAAGAAAGGAAAAGTTCAAATTTTCTCACAGTATACAAACACTTCTAGAATTAAATTGCTCACCTTGTTGTAGTTAGGTCTTTCCGAAAGAAGTGCAAATGCCACTGTAGTCCCTTCTGAATGCCCTATATAATACAGCTGAGGTTGATTAGTTTTGTTTAGAGCAAATTCTATCATAGCTGGTAAGTCATAAGCTGCAAACTCATCAAAACTGAGAAATTTAATGGTTAATAGTTTTGAACTCTATAGTCATTCCCCTATCTATATTATACAGAATCTCACCTAAATTCCCAGAACTCCTTATCTTTGGGAGAATATTTGATGTGTTTTCTGGAATACGTGTTTCCTCTCTGGTTGCCCAACCAAACATCATAACCAGCATCAGCAAGAATAAAACCTAGAAAAAATAAAAGGATTAAATTATATATATATAATTATAAAACTATAAATGAAGTTTGCTTTTAATAATAATAACAAGTATTCTATTATAATTTTGTTGTTGTTATGACTGAGTCACTGATGTATTTAACATCAAATTAACCCTTGATTTTATGAGATTATTGAAAATTAATTATAAAAATCTCTGATTAAATTTCCTGTTGCTGTTGCAAGCAAACTTCTGATTAAGTTTATAATGAACAACCAATTTGATGATGGATAATATACCATGTGTATGCAATAACTTTTTACAAACTTGGAAGATGTTTTAAATTAATAGAGAAGTTGTATCAAAACTGACCCAGACTCTGACTAGGAAAGTTCATAACCCAGTCCGCAGAACAAGCCAGCAAACCATGCTGAAGAAAAACTACTGGACGGTTCTTGGCGAAGCGTCCCTTTTTGGATACACCATGAGGTATTCTCTGTACACCTAAAAGATAACCATCTTCTGTCTGAACTGTATATTCTTCCACAGGATATCCTTTGCTAGTGATTAGTTGGCTCTTGAAAGATAAACATGCAAAATTTAACAAGTGTTAAGAGTTCTAAACAGAATATATAGTATATATTAAAAATAAGTGATTTTTTTATAATTTACCACATTTCTATAATTATCAGGATCCTGAGTGGTGACACTCTTATTATACGGCAACATCAAACCATATTTCAGGTTACAGATGAATAGTACCAACACTGCGATAACAAGACCCATATCGACTGACGGAAAGAAAGTAAATGCTATCAATCATGTCCTCATGACTGTTAGTCCTGACATAATACGTGATAAGCAGGTCAAATAGGAAAGCTTTATTGACATAATTGTAAGCCGTGTTTTATTTGAATCCAAACGAGCACCTACTCTTGACAAAAAAAATAACTTTACATAATTTTTTTCATTAATTTACTGGTAGGTGTCGCTGTGGAATTTTACCATTATCTAATTGAAGCTAATTCGTTAATGAAAATCCATTTCTCGATTAATTGTTGCATCTTATAAAAAAATTACTCGAAACATTTATGACAATTAATTAAAATTTTTCATTATATGACTGACTGACTGACACAGAATAATCGTTCATCTCTAACCTAATAATGGCGTTTAATCTTGATATTCGTTCTCTGTTTATGAAATTAGATATTTTTAAATTGGTAGATGATCCAATATGATAGGCGATTATTAAACTAAACGAGTAAAAAATATGATTATAAATATGTGTGACGTCATGCAAAGATAACACTTCTAAAGTGCAAAATCTGGCAACCATTCGAATATTTAAATATGATTTTTTTGGAACGCTTTGGATATTCACCATTGGACTATTTGGTAATGTATTTTCGAATTCCGACGAGGCCATTCTATAACGGGTTGGTTCGGCCAGCAAGTGAAAAATGGAGATCGAGTGACGTATCTGGATGCTCTGAAAAAAATCGAAGTTTGAAAACACTTTACTGGTTTTATAAAGTAACATTCTAGAAATATTTGGAATATAATATATGATCTTAAAAGTTTTGAATCAAATACAGGAAAAGAATTATTAATGGTGTACAACATGAATATTATCTTTTCTCGTATGTTTACCTTCGAGTACTAGAATTTTATTTATAATTTCGTATTGAAAACAAAATATTTGTTCATCTGATTTAATAGTACATTGTTTTACAAAAGGAGATAAACATATCAGTTGACTTTTTGATTATCGAATGATATCGAAAAGCAAAATATATAATAATCCAGTATCATAGGAAAACGAAATATGTGACTGTGACAAGATAGCACATATCAAGTATTTCGTTGACATAAGATCAGATATTTAACTGACATTTTTATATCGCTCAAAATTTTAAAACTGGCTAAAAGTTATATAAATAACATAATTTTATCTTTGAACACGTTTCCCAATTGACCAAAAAAAAAAAAAAACTATGAACTTGCAAAAATCATAAAACTTACTAAGATTTATAAAAAATATTTTTAAGATACGGTTGTTTAGTTTATTTAAGATTTTACACTTCCTTTATTGATATTTTCTCGTGGATTGCCAGTGATTCATACTTATCTTGCAGATGAGTATGAATCACTGGCAATCCACGATCTGAAGTCGGATTGACCGCGTGGTAATGCTTCGGCTTTCTATTCTGGGGGATCCGGGTTTGAATCTCAGGTTTCACCTTTGAAAATATTTATCATCAGGTCCAGTCCCTGCACGTCGATCCCCATCCTCTACAATCCGACTGACCCCTCTGCAGCAGAAGGCAGCCTGTAGAATCGGTTGTTTCGCCCCGTCACTTAGTATTCTACTAGAATGGAAAATGGCGTCATCTGTTGATAAAAAACTAATCTAATATGGCTTTTTTGAGTTCTTGGAAAATTGAATCCAAAACTCCTTCGATTTCAAATCTTTGAGTCATGAATGTTAAGAGCACAATTTAGAGTTTTTCCGTTAAATATATATCCTCCATTTTAATGTCGTTTGTTTTTTTATCATATTATAATATATATATACCGGGTGGTTATAATTAAACTTCCCCCTATAAACGGCATCCTACAGCGCAAACGGGTGAACGGAATGCAACGAAATTTTGTATATGAGCTATACACGAGATGCGCTCAGTGAATTTCGAAAAAAAAAATTTAGTTCCAAAATGTCCACCAGAGAGCGCCTTTTCGGGAAAAACATGAAATTTAACACAATAAACGACCAAAACGGAATACAGAAACTAGTCAATAAATGTTAATATTGTTTCTGTATTCCGTTTTGGTCGTTTATTGTGTTAAATTTCATGTTTTT
>WUQG02296934.1:0-19441 GCA_011317285.2 Androctonus mauritanicus | reverse complement strand
AATTAAGTCTACTGTTTATTTTTTTTTCAATCTTCACACATTTCAAAAATAATGGACAAAATTAAAAGCTCGTTTTCTGTGAAAACTAATCTAATTCATATACTATGGAAGCGGGAGAAGTTTATAATCTATTGTGATGTTAAAAATAAATAAAATTAGCAGTAAATAAGTATAAAATTAATGCAATATCATATATAGTATTTAATACATTATGTTATTTATATATGCGTTAAATATAACTGTCATTATGCATAATAGGGAAGAGTTCAACATACTATTATTGTATACTAAAATATAAAATTTAAATAGGGAAATTTTTCACAAACACGTTCGCTACTGTTTCATTGATTATAATAATGTATTCAAGAAAAGCGAACACACTTTCTTTGAGTTTTGAAGTGAACATATTTCGAATATCTCGTTTACTTATTATATAAATATTGAAAAATAAAGAAAATAATCATTTTAACTGTAGATAAGATAATTATTTCCAACGAGTTATAATACCTTTAACAACTTTTCAGAAAACTTTCCCTTTTAGCTCTTTAGAAAAGTTTTTCTGATTTATGTTACCATTATTTGATTTTGCTTATTGTATTCTAAAGCATTTTTATACTGTATAGAGCACGTAAATAAATTTGCATTTTATCGGACTTTTTAAATCGCTCTTAAAACTTTGCACGATTAAAAATTTTTAAATTGAATAAATTAGATAATGAAAACAGATAAATTACGTATATGCATTGATAAAAATGGAATCCGTTTTCTTAAGGCTTCACACGAAAATCTCAGAATATATATAATATAAACAAAAAATAATATTCTGCTTTTAACTTGCAAACACAATAAATTGGATTAAATTCGGATCTACTTGCAAAACTTAATTAAACTTTATTTTATTAAAAATATCTCAATAGTCAATAAACGATCAAAAAATTAAACTAATAAAATCCATGTTCATAATGTGATGATTGTATTCATCTTATAATATCTATGATTCATTCTATCAATAAAATTCAATGAAGTTAAAGTCAATAAGCTGTAAGATTGTAAAACTTTTATTTAGATAACTATTAGATGCATAATAATTAAAATTCTACCAAACAATAAATTTAAAAAAATTTTTAAAAATTTTTTAAAATTTATTGTTTGGTAAATTTTTTTAAATTTATTGTTTGGTTTTCTTAGTTTTATAACTAAGAAAGAGCATGTAAACTAATTAAATATTTTAAATATAAATAGTAATCTTTCCATTTAAGAAAGATTTACGTTCCATAAAATTTTTCTACAAGTCAAACTTTCGATGATAATTTTTTTCGATATATTCAAATATATAAGTGAATATAATATATTCTTAAACAAAATCTAAAACGTGTAAGAAATACGCTTTAATATTCAATATATATATTTTGAATATTTTACTTTATTAACGTATGGAAGCATATCTTAACCCAAGTATGAAACAAATATAAAATAATAATGAAAAAATTTATTAAAATATAGTAGAACAAATATTTAGGAGCAATTTTCGTATCCACATTATATGTAAAATTTTTTCATGGACTTATCTTGAAGTTAACGATTCTATACGGTAGTGACATCTATTGAGAAGATCTTAGACAGTGAGCGAGATTGCTTCATCTATGGCGAAGAAACGAGCGCCGGTATCTTTAGGTTAAAAACAATTTTTTTTCGAAGCCATATTTAATGAACATTATAATGGTTTTACAATCTGTTGAAATATTATAAAGTTTAAAGATCACTTTGATAAAAATGAAAATTTCCGGCAAAATCAAATGTTTTTATAATTTTATATCTCATAAATCAAATTTACATGGAATTCTATAATAAAATAAATGAATTTAATTTTAACAAATTTCTTCCTTAATAATTAGTAAACAGTTCTCATAAAGTAAAAGTGGGTCATTGGCCATATATGTTGATTATGATTCAAATAAATTCAACGAAAAATTTTTCTATGAAGTTTATATAAAGCATATAACCTTCAGATTAAATTTATCAAAACAAATTTTATGAATAAATATTTCTAAAAAAACAAACAAATAAAGAAAGGAGAAAGTTTAGAGTTTGAGTATAAAAGAAACTTGGATTCTTTTTAATTAGAAAGAGTTCTCCAATTGAATTGCTAATAATTAAGCGATGATCAGTTTTCTTCAATGATTAAATTCTCATTTACTAATCATTCGAATTTTGTGATATTCAGCATATATGGAATAATTTTAAATAGGACAAATCTACAATTTTTAAGCAGTTACAATTCAGAAATATATGATAGCAATTACAAAGTATTATAATATTGATATAAGAAAGCATCAAAATATACAATATTTGTTTATACGTTTTACATATAATTAATTGCTATCTAATAATAATATGTTAAAAAATTTGTTAAATAAAGTTTTTCTTTCGTTTGAATTAAAAATATGCAAAAACAACATTATTGTTTCATATTTCCAAAAACATTAAATTTAGTTCAACCGCTGCATGAAGAGAAAATGTATTTCGGATTATTGTATGCATTAAATATTAATCAAATGACAAAATTAATTATTTTCATAGCAAAATTTTCTAAAGTTAATTTTCTGCATTTATATAAATTTGATCAGTAAATTTGGGAATAGAAATCACAAATATTCTCTATATTTAATTTATTAAGTAATTTGTCTAAAAATGAACAGTTACGATGTATTTATAGTTTAAATGGTAATTGAAAAGTAAAAACATGAAAAATTATAATTATTTTTAGCTACTTTCAGAAGGAAAGTGAAGCTTATATATATCATCATCATAGTTATCTGTTCCCTATTAATAATTTTTTAATTAATTGATAGATTTTTAGAAAATTCGATAGAGATATTCCGTCATTAAATGTGACCTCCAGGCTACATATTTTAATCCCGTAGCTTCAACTATTTAAAAATGCTGGATATTTAAACTTTATGAGATACTCTCTTAATATCTTTAGAGCTAATAAATGAATTTTAATAAAATTTAACAGCAAGATTACAACATTGAAGAAGGCCCTGACGTCATATCAATTAATCCTATAGCTTCAATCATTTAAAAATGGCGGACGTTGAAACTTTTGAGGTTTCTCCTCATAAATTTTGAATTTTTTGATAGATTTTTATGAAATTCAATAAATAGGTCACGATATCGAAGATGAATTTGATAGCATATTTTTTAATACCGTTTTCAAAAATAGCGGTAATGTATGAAACGTAAGTGATTCTAGAACTGCTTATAAAAGATGCTTTAATTTCTTATTACTTTGCTATGTATTTTATTGTGAACAGATGTTTGTAGCATTATTTAATATTAATTTAATTTACTGTAATGATTATTTTTATTTAAATTGCAAATATTCTAATCATTCTAACAAAATAAAATACTTACCATAGACTATTTATAGTTTTGCAACATTTTATGACTTGTAGAAGTCACATGAACATCATTTTTACGAAAAAATAAATATAATTCACGAAATATACAGAAAAATTTTAATGATGATCGATTTAATTATATAAATAAATAAAATTATAATATAAATAGATGTTCTTGATAACACTTACACGATGATAACCAAGAAATCATTATACTATATTATTATGAGAAAAGCTAAATAAACAATTATTTTTATTTTATATCTTTATCGAAAATCTTTAAATATTTTTCATGATAAAACTGATTTTTAAAAAAGAGTTCTTCCTTTAAATATTATTTTTATTTCTGTTTTAATTAAACATTAAAAAATGAAATGTAATGTGAAAATGAATATTCATCTGTTTTTAACATTTAAAAAAAACTTTAATTTATGGAAATTTTCTTCCAGAGAAGTATAAAAATCGTAAAAGAAATTCAAATTATAAAGATAATATTATAATTATAATCTATCGACTGATTTTTTCGTTTTTACCTAAACGAGAAATCTTTAAAAATTAATATAGTTTCAGAAACTACATTAATTTTCAAAGATTCGAATTTAGATAAAAACTCGAATTTGCAGTTTGAATTTTAATTAAGCGATGAATTAATTTCATAAAATTATTTAGTTTAGTATTTTTTAAATTAATCTGAAATATAGGCAAATTTTCTTACTATTTGGCGCTGTCATTTAACTGATACTCATTCGACCGTCCAAAACAATCTTGCACACCCATATCAGACCATAGCCTATTCATAGCACTCAGTAGTTCTTCACTTAAAGGTTCTGTGTCTTCCATTCTTGAAACAACATCAAACACCATCCTTGCATCAGCCTAAATGGTTATAAACAAAATAAAATATTAAAAAAAAATAATTTTTAGATTATCTCACTCACTTAATCTTTCATTTACCAGCTCTGTAAAGAAGGCTTCTTCGCACAACTTACGAACAATGCAAGAAAGTTTTCTTTACATTTTTTTAACTACACTAGTATAAAATTCAATTTCACACAAACTATATTTTCATCTGGATTACCTTTATTGAGAATAGTTTTTTATGAAAAATTTAAAATTTAACAATTATTAAATTATATTTTAATATTTTTCTATTATTGTTTTAAAAATTTCATCTTTAAATATTCGCTGGAAAATTTTTTAAAAACTCTTTGTAATTTTAAAACTCATTAATATATATGAAATTATAGAAAAAAAATTTACACCTAGTTTAAAAAAATCTACTGTTGTTAATATTTTAATTCATATACAGATATTAACTGATTTGGCCTTTCTATCTCGATCAGAGCAATATAAATGATGGCTTTATCTATTTTTATAAATAAATTTCTCTTATTGTTTTATCATCCAAAATTAAATCTGTTTCGAAACTTTGACATCTTTAACGCAAAATTTTCATTCAAATAAAAAAATGTGATAATCAATGATAGACGATAAATTAATAAATCTAAAAGTTTTCTTCAATATCTTGATGATCTAAAAACAAAAGAAGTGCTTATATTAAAAAATTTGTTTATCACCAATTATAACGATTGTAGCTATGTTTAAAATGATTAACTTACGTTAAATTTTTGCTAACCACCTAAAAATAGTCTAAAATGTACTAAAAGTGGGATAAATGTACGTTTCTTAAAATAGTAACAGAATTTAGGACAAAACGGTAAATTGATGTTTCGTAAGTTACAGAGTTTTAACCTTCATGTTTTTTTTAATGTGTTTGCTTTAAAATTTCCCATATCATAAAATGAAATGTTTCAAATGATTTTTTTTTTATCAGAAAAAATGAATTTACCTCTCTCTCGTTGTTACTGAAATTTATTCCCAAATTTGGCATGGCTCTCAGTATAGCCACCATTGATTGTACCGTGTTGCTATAGACGACTGGCTTGTACTGCCTGAAGTCTTCTGATGTGAATCCACTGTCGTGAATAATTCTATAAAATAATTTAAAATTAAAAAAAAATTACATTCGTAATATTTTTATTGAATATTTATTATTCTCGCAAAATGTTTTGAAATTCAATAAAAACAAAAAATCTGTATTAACGGAATACAAAAATAATTATTGTTTGATTAAGCGGATTTTCTGAAGTTTTAAAGCTTTTTCTCATAATTTGGTTTTATAAATTTAATGATTTGCAAAGAATTACTTGTTTTTGTAAATTGCATATTTTAAAATTTTGTTTTTCATAAGAAAAGTTTAAATTACGAACAAGCAAACGATGTGAGAACAAAAACATTATAAAATAAGTATAGATTTAAATGATTTCAGAAGATTTAGCAGTTAAAAAATAAAATAAAAAAGAAGTTAAACGTCCAATTTCCTTCACGCAAATCCATCTTTATTTTTATAATTAACTTTATTACTAATGTTTTTTTTTAACTTTAATACAGACGGTATTATTGCTGTGACCTTTTCCTATTTGCAAACAAAAGAAAATAAATTAAAGATTTCTACTAGTGATAAAAACATAATGATAATCTTTACAAGCATAAAAATATTTACTGTGGTTCAGTCACAGGACTAGAAATGATTTAATGAGTGACACCCAGTTGGTGCGTATTAAATGTAATAACCACGTGAGATAAGTGGGAAGTGGCATTTCCACGTTTCCCACGTTTATGTTATCGAGGGTGGACAACAGGGCGTGTCTGATATAACAATAGACACCAAAAATATACAAGAATATACTTGTGTTTTTATTTTGATACGAAAAATAATACCGAAACGTCAGCATTTTTAGGTGTGAGTAAACTATAGAACACGAAAAACCGGAATTATCTTTTCTGAAGACGTCACAGAATTCACGTATTGTGTGCTATACATTTGCAACTATAGTAGCATCAGTTTTGATAAGTTATCAGTCTCTATTTATATAAGTTTAGAAAGATATAAAGTAACCAGCATAGAGAAGCTGAATATAATACTGTACAAAAGCACATCAGAGTTTATTAACCTCGCAGTACTTATGGATCTTTCTATACGTGGTAAAGAGTTTTGTGTAGTACTTGTCTTTCAATGTAAACAATCAAAATATTGATTGATAAAAAATAATAATAATATATATATCGACATTTTTCCCGGATATTTTAAACGTATCAAATTTGTCGTATATAGAACGACAAATTTTTTAAAAATGGCATTTATTATTAATGATCTAGAAAATAATAACGTCTAAAAAAGGAAAGTTTTGTAACACTTGATGGGATACGTTGACATGTTTATTTAATAGCCTCCTTTGTAAATGATTTATTTTCTTTCCTTAAAATACTTATCTGAGAGGTGCAAAGTGTGTCCAAACATATTCAAAAATTGAAATTATGAATAACGCATTTTAATATCGAATAATATATATATCACAATTGTTGGTCGAAAAATATAAATGTTAATCAATCACTTCGAATCAAAAAGTCCGTGTTATAATATTGATTTTAATAGAATTTTTGCTGCAGTTAATTGCACGTAATAATCTAAAATGTTTTATTAATTAATTGGTAGTTATGTAGCTTGTTACGACGATAACTTAGATTAATACTGATACTGCCGGACTGATTTAACCTTTGGCATTAATAATTTAATTTTTAAAACTCTGTCAGATTGAACTGGTTACGTATTTAGAATAACGCACGGACAGGTAATCGAATCGTGCAAAGACATTTTTAACGTTATCGTAACGGGCAGACGGTCATTATACCTAAAAAAAATCATTATATGTTGTGACAGCATGACTTAACATTATAACGATCAATACCGCAATGTAAGAATAACACTCGTAAAATAAAAAGCCGTAAAATTATTTTTTATTATAAAACTGACACAAATTCCGCGTCACAAAAACAAGATGAGAGTAAAACGTCTGTTTGAATACAAATATTCGAAACGATTGACTGGAAAAAAATGACAAAGCTGTTTTTGTAAAAGGAAGAATAATAATAATAAAAAAAAAAAATAGTAAACCTTAACCAGATGCACGTCTTTAATAAATTTATGAGAAACTGCAATTCATAGTGATCAATAGATGTGTTGGATTACGAAATAAATTTTTCGCATTTTCTTAACAGACCTACTGGCACCATTGCTCTGGTCGAGCATGCGCAAAGACGATAGTATTGACCGAAACACTCCACGTATGGATCATTGCATTGTATATATTTATAAGCTCCGATTGCATCTCTTTTTGGCTTGTTTTAATTCTATTTTTAAAAATTAACTAACAACCGAAAATTTTTTCGCCGAGTTTTAAGTTATGATGTCCGACAGATGGCTTGTATCTATTATTAGCCTAGTATCGCTTTTTCCATAACTGTAGATTAGCTGCTTTATCTCTTTAATAATTCCCCGCTAAGATTAATTTACAATGTTTGAAGTGTTATATTGTATCGATTCCTGCAATAATTTCCTTTCATTGTATAACTTGTACGATAACTTGCATTGCATTTAAATATGCTGAATTTTACGATCGTAATCGTGTCAGAACGTAAAAAAACCTCGTTTTTCATTGATTCTCGTGAACCATTGATTATCGTTACATTTATAGATAATATTAAGGCTGAACTCATCTCGAATATTTAATTCTAGTATCTAAATATTTTATTCATATTCTGTGGATCAATTCATGATTTCCTTTAATAAAACCCTATTTTTAGACATTTTCGAAAGGAAGATGACGCTTTTCTTCTCTCTTCCGAATAAGTTAAAAGTGTAATCCGAGATTAATTATTTGAATCTAAAACATGATCTCTCTAGCTTCAGTTATATAGGAAATACAATTCGGTAAGGTTTCCTTTACAAGTAATCCGATAAATTACCTCTATTTCTAAATGTATAATTAAAAAAAAATTCCTTGTTATTCTTATTAAGTATATGTAATATTTATTAGCATAATTAGATAAATTAAATAATTATTCTTTCATCTAATTACGTATGCATTAAAATGTTAAACTGTAGTTACGTTTATTAATTATTTATTTAAAAAATAATAATATTTTAATTCTCATTTTTGTATTTTTAATAGACTAATGTCTCCATTGACCCGGCAGATAAGCATTCAAAATGATAAAAATCACATTTTCTCGTCATCGTTTTAAAAGTACGCTTAATAAAATTAAATGAAGAAATAAATGACTTATTAATGACGATAGAAATCAAGGGTAACTTTTTATAACCGTTAAGAAATTCGAAATTAACTTTTCTACTACGATTTTGTCTAAATAAGAATGCCCTACAGAAAAGTATTTTAGACATAACTGTAATATCGCGTAAACCGTATCTAAATGCTCAAGTTATTTATTTTTACATAAGAAAAATGTACGGTAAATTAAAAAAATTAGAAGCAAAAAATGCCGATGAAGAAAAAAAAGACTACTAACATTTTATCCTCTACTTAATAACTAGTTTTTAGAGGCTTTCTATAAAAACTAGGGCCTCAAGCGGTACTACTTTTCTTATTAACATAACAATTATCAGATATTCTCACTCCTAACATTTCACTGTATTTTTCTGATACTATTTATTAATAGCTTCAGAATGGAAAGAAATATATAAATAATTGACGTGTTTAATAGTTTACCGATAGAAAAAAATCAAAGTGAACCATTTATTTTTGTTAATCACATAATTTTAATCGATATTTTCGTCGAAGAGAGATTTTTTCTTTAACAAGATACTGTAAACTAATATCGGATAGACCACCTGGTTTCCACTTACTTTGACTTTGCCCTATCAAAGTACATGCCTTTAGGATCCAACTGCTTCTTTTAAGAATTCTTCCTCTCCCTGAGGACATTGTAATTGTTCTCCTAATGGATAATGTTTAGTCATAAGCCGCTTAAAAAAAATCTCTGTACATAAATAATAATACTAAAACTCATAATTTTTATTCGAAACAATTTTTCAATATATAGCGTATATTTAAAATGGCAATAAAAGGTTACACCTGGACTTTTAAACCCAACAAATGGGCCCCAGTCTGGTCGTGTTTTTATATGAGTAGATAAGGATATCGCTTTCAATATTAATCGTACAAGATTTAAATCCTGTTTTTATAGCTTAGCTCGTCTTATTATGATATTTTTATAAGTACAATTAGACTCATCCCGTATTTAAATTTTGCGGGTTCTGGTTTCGTTCTTTTAAAAAATATGAATATAAAAAAATATTTTCAATAAAAACAAAGTTCATTGATATCTATAAAAGTAAAACAGTCGGAATGGATTATCTGGTATATTAATGTCATAAATTTTATACTTTAATGATCTATAATTTGACCGTTAGTGTGTCCAGTTAGTGAAAGCAGCTGTTAAGCGGAGAACTAAAGCAGGTGTAATTTTTGCATAGTAAACATTTAAAATGATGAGAATTTCTGAATAATTTTCAATTGATAACTTATTGAATTAATAAATTATTCGAAAATTTAACTAACATTTCAAGAATGTGATTTAGAAATCGAATTCGTACAGTTAGGCTACTACTTAATGTTATATGGGGCAATATAATCTCTAGATTTAAGAGTATTTTCAGGAGATTTGTTAGCAGAAATAGAATCTGCAGCTAGTAAAAAGAAGGAAAACAATCCTATAGGCACAAATCTCAAGATTAGAACGAAATATTTGTTAGAGAAGACACCTGTTAGCGACAGTTCTCTCTCAGCCTCAACATCATGGCTGTCCTATTGATTTCCAATGGTTGCTGACTGGCCAGGGAAACTGACAAAATTACACAAGTACTACTGGTAATTCGCCCTTGAAATAAATTTTTATTCATAATTTATCATTAAAAGTAATTTATTAATAAATTCCATGGAAATTATCATCGAGATGAAAATTTAAATAACTTAAATTTAAATAGTAAAAAATTTTTGTCACGAAAAAAACTTATACGTCTGGAAATATACGATATGATATAAGTGGTAATTAAAGCATAATATTTTTACATATCTGATCGTTTATTTGACTCCAACAATATTATTTTTTATATTTTTATAGTTGGAACGAAAGTATAGGTTTAATTTTAAAATATATTAGATCTAATCTTTAATCGAACTGTTTCTATCATATAGATAATTGTTTTTTCTGCAAAAATATCACTCTTATCGAGCTAGTCTTCCAACCACACCCATCGAGTACCGCAAAATGGCGGTATACTCTCCCGCATCTACAACATCTGCTATTTAAGAGAATGGTAAAAGTGGGATTGTACTTACTTCATTTGTTTGACAATTGTGCTTTTACCGGATTCACCCGCACCTAGAATAAATTTTTCTTTGAATAAATCTCATTCTGTACAAAGAAAAACAATAAAATAAAATAAAGTTGACATGTATATTATCCAAGTACTCACCTAATAATAATAGCTTGATATCCTTTGCTGCCTGGATACCATCTTCTTTTAAACTTTTTTCAATCTGCTTGCTTCTAGCCAAAGCTTGACGCTCTTCTGCACTCATAGCACATCCCATGGCTAATTTTCAAGGGTTTACCTTCGCCTTGAATGCTACTTAACGGCGAAACGCGGCCGCAAGCACAATATCCACAAAGCAATCAATCCCATAAAAACTCTACAGGTATCCACTGATTTTTAATAAAAATCCACAATAGATTTTTGTCCTATATTTGTTAACGCTGTTAGAAAGAAAGACGATTTTTATGTGTGTCGATTTTAAATAAATGCTTAGCGGAACTGCACTGCAAATTTACCATGGTCCAGCATCATGGAGACTCGACAATTGGCGATTGACGTCATTTTCCGCCATATTCCGCACTATCCGCTAACAAGATATAGTTGGTTAGTAGATGTTAGAGAGTCACCCAACTCCACACCTCTTCTACACTAGCGCTTAAGGTTAGCACTGTAATCCGTAGTTTGAATGGAAACGGGTATTAGACAGCTGGGATCAGTCATGATGTTGTCTGTCAAACAGCTCCCAGCTAACTGTGCTTTTCCCCGACACAGTAATGTCAAATTGACATCTGCGCAGGCGCGTAATCATCCAAATGCTTCCCGAGATGATTCTTTTTCTGATTGTTTTAAGTGCTTTCTGTCTAATATATATATATATATATACACATATAAACATACTATATAATATATATATATATATCAATATTGTTATTCTGTTATTTGGCATTTTTAATTTTAAATAATAAAATTCAAAAAAATAAATTAGCTTTTTCTTTATTTTTACTTTTTATACCGAATGTTAAAGAAACACAAAATCAATTTTCGTTTTCCAGGACTTTATAGGCTTCTTTTGGTTTACTGTTTGGATTCTGTGTATAACATAAGGTTTTAATTATACTAATTCAACTCCGTTTCATTAAATGGATTAAATAGCTAAAAATGACGACGAAGAAAATTACTATTTTAAGTAAAAATTGATTACGTTGTTTATTATTTTTAAAAGTATATATTTATATATATAAAATCGCATTAAAAAATCAAAATAAAATTGAAAACAGCGTGATAAAAAATATTATATTTATATGTATATATTACTATATTTTCTCTGACTGTTTAAAAATAATCTTTTCTATTTACCGCCATCTATTGATAATGATTTTATCTAAAAAAAAAATAAAAAAATAAGCAAGATTTTCTAATAACGTACAGTTTTTATTACGCTAAATTTAAATTATACAAAGCAATAAAGATCAAAAATTGCACTTTCTCTACTTTATTTTTAAAACATGCTTACATCATAATTATTTTATATTTATCTCTTTCGGAACTTGCGAAGTGTTGCATGCAAATGACAAAAAAGGTAATAAAGTTAAAAAGATATTTTTTTTACTAAAAATATCCTTTTTTAACGAATAATAAATTGCATTTAGATTGCACATATAAACAACACGTTAATAAATTTTCTATAGTTTAAAATTAAATTGGATTGCAAATATGCATCGATCGATCCTAATTTAAATATGAGAATTTTATCAGTTTTCCGATTTTTTTTTTTAAGTAACACGAAAGGCAGGATATTCAACCGGACATAACTCAGAAGGAAGTTGGGTGTTGACTATTTCGAGGAAGCACGCTGCTTTCTAACAGATGGACTGAATTCTATTAATTCACGTGTTTAACTAGTTCAAAATAATTTAATTATTAACATGTGCCTTTGTAAATTCTAAAAATCATAAAAATTCTTGTTCATTTGGAATGTCATGTTAGTTTGTTTATTTTTGTGAGAACAAGATTTGTGCCTCATGAAGATCTTACTTTAACAGTTTGCACTCTTTCTATTATAAAAACTTTAACGAAAGGAGGGAAAAATTGAGTTGATGATGACTCCAGAGGAAACAAAGCGAGGGACGTATAACTTTACTAAATCTTAAACAAACTACTGATTCTTAATAAATAGTAAAAATAAAATTATTAATCTCACAATTTCTTAAATTCGCATGAAAAATTTTATTCTTTACCGTTATGTAATATCACGATAATGATGCGTGAAAGATGTTAAATATGAGATTAGTATCGGCCATTAATTATTAATTATAAAGTACACAATTAAAAATTTATAAGGAAATTCACTTGCAATATTGTTTTTTATAATAGTAGCTTTAATTTCTGTTGTAAAAAATATAAAAGAATTACAGTAATTGTTTATATAGCATCTTACTTTATATTTAAAAGTTAAACATAAATTTATCGTTTAAAAATTAAATAAAATTTAAATGAACGAGTGTAGGATTTCAAGTTGGACATCTTAATTAATTTTTGGGATTAAGTTGTAAAATTATTTTAATAAGAAAAAATATTTTATTATAACATCGATCAACACTTTCTTATTCATTTTTTTAACAATATGTGTATGCTATTTTTGATTTTCTAATTTATTGCTTTTATAGAATACATCATTTCATTAAAATATTGATGAGATGTTTTCGAAAAATAATGCAATTTTATATAAACTTATAATCCCCGAGTAAGCCTTATAACCTTTTAATAGAAAACGAAATTCTGGTTTTATCATCAAGTAGTAGATGTAAAATAAAATTTAAATATAAGAGAAAAGAGTAAAGAAGAAAAAATGTGTAGGCTGTATATTAAGATCGATATTTTATATAGAAAATTTTCCAATCGATAAATTAATTGTAAAATAATAACTACGAATTTTATGAATTAAAAAAACGACAACAGAATAAAATTGAATTATTCAGACTATATAAAAATCTTAGTAATTATTAAAGATTAATTAATATAGTCATAAATATCCTAGCAGATTAAATCTAACAAATCATAAATAGGATTAATATTTATTTACTTATTTTAGTGAATCATTTTTACACAAGTTAAAAATAGTTGTAAATAGCCAATACACTGAAACAATAGTCCAAATGTCGCCTTTATAGCTTCTTCCTTTACCTGAAGAAATAAATATTTATCATATTTAAAAAATAAATGTTAAATTATAAAATATAGTATTAAGTTTAAATAAGTAATATTGAATTATTTTAAATATCAATAAAATAAAAATTTTCGTGGTAGTTTGTTTATTAAACCATTGGTTATTTTTAAAATAAACTCTAGCTTATAACATTAAATTATTTATAAAATTATTATCTTTGAAACATACATTTTTCAAAAATAATAATCATGAACAATTCTTACATAACATGATATAACTTTTGTATTCATTTATATAAATAGTAAGTCGTCATGTCTCTGTAAAAATAACAGAAAAATGTTGCAGAAGGAAATGTTTTTATTCTATCAAAAATAAATATATGACCTTTAAAATTTCAAAATCTTTAAAATTACAATATTAGAAGATTCGAAGAAGCTTAATTTTTTTGTAAATTTGAAACTTCTGTCGAAGATTAATTTGTATAAAAAATCTTTTGAAAATAATACCGTAAAAAATGTGCCTGATAAATAGTACGACAGCTATTTATTTCTTAATAAAGTTGCTGCGTTATTTATCCTAACTATATTATGCGATGTTTTTATTTGAATTGCACGATAAAAAGTTCAATTTTTGCAGAAGTTGAATATTATTTGTATAAAATATAAATTATGGTTTTTTTCTATAACAATTATCGCATTAAAATTCAGAAAACACAAATTTAATATGTTCGAAAATTTAAATCACATAAGATACACCATTTATTAAAGATCAATGCTTATTATTTCAATAATTTTATGCTTCGATTATTGAAAGGTGTTATTTACAAGAATAATTATGATTTATAATTATTCCTGTTATTACAATTATAATTATAATTTAAAGATCAGCTAAAAATAATTTGAAATAACTACAGTATATATTTTATAGAATACATATTATTTACATAGGAAAAATGACAATTTAACATTTTATTTTTCCAGCATATGTTAAAGATTTATGGTCACTTATGAACTGTAAAGCCCAGTAAATTATATTCTATTATTGTAATTAGTTAAATAGAAATAACGAGCTCAATCAAATCTTTATTTAGAGAATTAGGAGTATAATCATGACATCTGACTATTCATGTTTCTATTCATTCCGTTAAAGCACAAATATTCGAAAATTAACTATACTGGAATTTTTTTATTTTATTTTATTTTTTATTTAATAAGTGGTAATATAATTACAGTAATTTCAAAACTTCTTAATTTTACAATGGAATGAGAAATTTTAATTCCTGTAGAAAGCACATTTTAAACTAAGAGCAATACTTTATTTCCTATCTCTGAAAGTTTAGTACTGTAACAATAATAGAAGAATTTCTGTAAATAAGTCTCTAATATGGAAAACCCTATTTTCTTCCCCTTTTTTTATAGCACAAATGGAGAAAAATGTTCAAGCCAACAATGCACTAGCATAAGACAAAGACATGCATCTAATCTAATCTGTACCGTAAAGTGGTGACTAATTTTGTTTTTTATATCTTGAAAACTTATGTTGGAATTGGCATTTTTTTTATAGTCTCTTTTTTTTCTTTCTTTTTTTGGCCTATATGAAAGACCAAATAATTTTAGAAAATTCAATTTTATCCATTTTTGACAATAAATTTTATAAATTATATTACGTAAACATTAAATATAAATTCAATTAAATATTCTTTAAATTAATGAATTTTTCGAATAAAATACATTTTCAATAGCGATGGGATACAGGCGATAAAATATATAAAATATTTTTTTCATGAAATTAAAATCCAATTTAAAAATTCTCTAAAATAACTCATTTTTTTGTTTTTGTTTTTTCAATGAGAAGTTGAAGGTTACATCTTCTGAAGGTTATTTATGTATTACACAATAGTTTATTTAATTCAATTCAATCTACATGATAAGAAATTCTACATTATATAAAATAGTCAATACCTATCTTATATAAGTTTACAGAGTGAATAAAAAATTCATATTTATAAACCTCTTCGCCTTATACAAGTTAGATTAATGCAAAAATTTGCATTAATCATTACAAAGTGAATCTTTGATTACTCAAAATGGATTATCTATTTTGCTTATGACTTTACGAATTTCTTTTATTTTATTTAAATTTTGTGCACTAATTCATACAAAACATGGGTGTCATGCATTTCACTAGTTGATCAGTTTCAAATTTAAAATATGATACATATTTTCTAAGAATAGTAACAATATATCCTGTTATTATCATATTGTGTTTAAGAAAAAACTATATGTAAGGATTTTTTAAAGAAAAACAAACGCAAAATGATATATTACTCATTTTCCATGATTATATTATTTATACAACGTATCATTTACGCTATAAATGAGCATACAACTGTATCATTGCAATTACGAATTTTTTATTAATGCAAAAATTTCACTTCCTCTTTACAATTATTTATCCGTGTTTCTTGTATTATCTATAAATGTAAAAATAGGAAGTAAAATGTGTCAGATATTCATTTATATATAGTGTACTCTCATCTATACAGACCGGATTCGAACAAAAAAATAATATAAATTATTTTTTAAACACTTAAAATGTTTTCGTTTACAGTACTGAATTTCCAAGTACTGTATTTATTTCCTAGAAATAATCAAATGTGTTTTTAAATATATTTAATTTAACAACTTTTTCCACCAGAGGAATTAATGACGATTCCAAAAACCATTAAAAATAGTTTAATGAGTCAAAGAAATAAGCTAAGATTAGAAAATATTTAATAACAAAAACCCCTTCAACCCCTTTTCTTTCTAACTTTGTTAGAAAGAAAAAGGGTTGAGTGACATGTGATATAACATAATGTAAAAAATAAAACAAATTTTTGATTGATATTTTTGCAATTATTCATGCGATTATCCATCGCTAGCAAAAATAATCCAGATCGTACAATATTATATTTCTCACTTTTAAAACAGGCTGCAAATGCTGATTATAAATTACGCTCAAAGATTGTAATTACAAAAAGCTATCAATTGTTCTAATCCCTTTTTCTATTTTTGAATTTTTTTAACTTTTATAATATTTTTAATTAAAATAGTGTAAATAAATTGCATATTGACGCGTTTTTAAAATATTTTGCATAAATTAACTATATAATCAAAGAATATCTTAAGATATGGAACAGTTGGGCTATGTTGACAGTTTTTAGTGATGAAATTTAAAATATTTCATCACAAAAAACGCCAATATCCCTAGAAATTGACTTTAAATATGATTTTTATATCAAAGTAAATGTAATTTTTTGCAGAAAAACTTAAATTTGAAGCAAAGTTTTTGTAAACTAATATATAGAGAAAAATTTCCCAATAAGATCAGAAAAAAATAAAAACTAATTTCCAACTGAATTGAATAAGTTATATATATATAGCCTATTCAATTGGAAATTAGTTTTTATTTCTTTATTAGTTTTTAGTATATTCAATATATATATGTAGTTTATCCATTCGGAAATTAGATATTGTATATATTACAATATGTAATTTAAAGATTTTATAAAATTTTTTAAATAAAATTCTAATTTATGACATATTATTACTATTAGTTTAGTAAAACGGTATATGTTAAAGATACTTTAAACATAATATCAATCATTATAGTATACTATATATCCTTCCTGAGAGAGATTAGATCTCTGAAAAAATTTCCTTTACAGAAAAAGCTCAAACTCTTATCGTGGAACATGTATGTTGGGTAATAGTACTCTTCTTACAAAAATTCATTGTAAAAGCTTTTTAAGGGGGCATGTAACCGCATGTTTTTAAGCCAATAGACATTGTAGAAAAGGAACTGAAATTTTTATTATAAAAAAAAAAATTCCAGCAAAAGAAGTTCGATTTAGAGTTCATAGAAAGAAAAAAAATCTATCCAAAAAAAGAAAAAGGAAGAAGAACCTCTCTGAAAAATGAGGCTTTCATCTCAATAAAACAGGTTCTATGAAGAATGTCGGCCAAAGAATCTTGAAGAAAAATAATCCCCAGAAGATTTCTTAAAAAACAGATAGCAAGACCAAATTTATTTTATGATAAAAAACAATAGGATAACAATAGGACAAACAATAGGAAACAATAGGATAACAATAGGACAAAAGTTAGATTCTCTAGACTTTTCTTATAGCAACAAAAAGTTGGGAAAATACTCAGTATAGCAAGGAAGAAAAGAGTGTCTTGGCTAGGATGATCAATAAGATTGTTTATAATTTAGAATTTATTTTATAATTATGAATAATTGAATTGCGAATCCAATCAAATTAAAAAATAAAACCCTTAGTGTGAAATACATTTAAAAAGTTCGAATCATTTCACAGTACTGTCCAAAGCTGTGTATAACTTATACGCAGTTTTGGTACTGTCCAGCTGAGCGAAATGTGCAGTTGTGATCATGCGCATTAGTACAAGAACGGGACGTCTCCATTATCCAAATAGGGAGAGTCACCTATGTGAATGTCCCCACTGATAACACGTAAAATGAAAAATCATTAAAACATGTGTTCTAAGACATATTCCGAGGAGTTCTCTACGGAACATGTGTTCGAACACGTGTCCGTGGGGTTCGTGTTCGAACACGTGTTTGCTACGTTACTCTCCCTATTTGGATAATGGAGACGTCTCTATCTTGTACTAGTGCGCATGATCAAAACTCCACATTTCACTCAGCCGGATAGTATTGATGACATTCTCAATCTGTCATAAGTTTTGGAAACATAATTTAATTTTGCTTTTCTTATGAAACAAACTTCATTTATATGCTTTAAATGATACAATTCCTTTAGTTTTTTGAGAAAACGAAATTTTATAATTAGCCAAAATTTGATGCCTGTCTACGGATATTCACATTTAAACCATACAAAGTTGCTATATAGAAGCAATGACAATAACTTTTCACTTACAGACAAAGCAAAACATAAGCTTTTGGGAAATATGCATTACTTATATGACAATTCTTATATTCATATATTGTTATATTCATTCTTATATTCTTATGGATGAGACCTAGACATGGCCGGATTAGTGAATATGCGGACTATCGGATGTTAGTGATAGAAATACCTTGTGTGATAATGATATTTTTAAAATTGTATTTCACTTAGGCTTCTTTTGATGTTTAGTCAAAATAAACAGTTAGAACTTGATGACAATCAAAACTTTATCTCTGTATTTAATGTGTAATTGCTAGATCCAGACTGTTTGATATTACACTAGCTTATTAGAGTATTGCTGTATAAATTTGATATACGTATTACATCTTCAGAGGAAAGTGAAATTTATACGATAACAAAACTCTTTATTCATTATCGTTTCTCATTAATAACTTTTGATTCATTATCGAATTTTTGTAAAATTTGGAAGCGATATTCTACCATTAAAGACAGACTCTATGCCCTGTTATATAGCTCTCAAGCTTCAATTCCTTAAGCTAGGTTGACACGATCAGAATACACTCGGATCGAATTCACTCGGAGATGAACTCGGTCCGAGTTTTAAGTTCGTTTAAACGTCCCGAGTGTACTCGATCTGTAGTCTGAGGTGAAATGGCGGATCTCGTGCTTAAAGAGATAGATGTTGTGGCTGATATGCTGTT
>WUQG02296823.1:0-19442 GCA_011317285.2 Androctonus mauritanicus | reverse complement strand
ACTGTGCACGCCCTCTGGTGAGAGGACAACGATGATTAATGACTGGAGCTGTATTGTCGACGTCAGAGACACCTGAACCAAGGAGCAGCCTTGTTTGGCAACTGTTAGCAGCAAACTTAGGCGAGATAACTGCAACACGACGCAGCCGAAACCATTTTGATAAGAGGGAAAAAAAACAAAATAATAATAATAACAACTAAGGTCCAATTATCGAAAATAATATCGATAGTTTGATGTTAGTGAAATACTCACTTTCGGTTGGACATAATAACCGGAAGAGCCGAGACGAGAAAATAAAAAAACAGGAAAAAATAAAAATAAAAAAAGTGCATGGGGTTATTCGCCAGTTAGGGTTAGGAAGGCGAATTTCGTTGGGTTTGTAGCTAATGACACGTTACTTGCCAGAACGGATCATCCATCATTGTTTACTGGGTTAATTACAGAGTCTAGTACTTCCACCTGTGTCTTTAGTTGCATGTTCTTACCTGTCCATAATGTGTCCCACCTACCCAGGATACGTGCAAGGACAACCAAACTGATCTCGGGTTTCTTTACCGAAATTTTTCTGACAGGAATGTGAAATATCTCTCAGCAGTCTAGTAAAATATTCATTTTTATATCTGGTAGCAGATGAGATTAAAGCGACTGACTTTCCGCAGACGATAACAAAATCATTATGGAATGTTAAACACGTAAAAATTTTCTCGATTTTTATTTAAATACAGTAATAATAATTTTTTATCTATTACTGTAACCGTGACTCTTTCTAATGAAAATGGAATCGCATTTTCTTGTGTATGACACGTATTTTTTTCCTTTTAAAAAGGACAAGATACCAGTATTGTATATATAGAAAATTTGAAAAAACCGTATATAAACAGTGTGGAGATTTACATAAATCTGCAAACCAGTAAACGCTAGATTTTTTCCTTTATAACAACACTCTCTTCAAATTTTTTCGCAGTTACTCGTCTCTTGTGTGGGATATAGAGAATTTCATACAGCATATCGAATGAAGCATACAATTTAATTGCTTAAATGCGAGAAATATTTTAGATTGAAAAGAAATTCGTGTATTTACTTGGTAAGAAAGTTATCTGACTGAGAAAAAGAACAGTCGTTTGGTAGAAAGAAATATCTGAGCGCATTGAGCGAACATTACCTAAGTTTAGTCGTTTACTTAAATAGAAAAATCGTATGTTGTGATATATGAGTGTTTTGCTCTAATGACTTTGCTTCCAAGTACATTTAAACAGCGAGTCCAGAAGCGATGTGGTAACAGTCTTTCTCACGGACCGTCCCTTACTTGAGGCTAGAAAACCATCAATTCCCGTCTACTGTCCATTAGATGCTATTATCCATGCTATTGTCTGAACATAGATGTAGGCACCGTTTGCATTTTAATTTACTGCTAACGAGAAGAAAGCTAATTGACGCTTTCTACGTGGTATATGAGCAGC
The DNA here is from genome assembly GCA_011317285.2 of Androctonus mauritanicus. NCBI lineage: Eukaryota > Metazoa > Arthropoda > Arachnida > Scorpiones > Buthidae > Androctonus > Androctonus mauritanicus. The sequence continues at coordinate 17,982 of WUQG02296823.1, read as the reverse complement.
TCCTCAGGGCTTCTCTTCTTTTCAGATGATATCATCCAAAGATTAGTTATCGATTAAAATAAAAAAGTAGATTACCGTCACTATTAAATGATTGGATGCTTTCGAATAACCGTTATATAAGTTTATATAATTTTATACCAGTTTTCCAATCGTTAAATTTCACGCTGCATTTTAAACATAATTTATCGAGTTGGGAGAATTATTTCCACTAGTCATATTAAACAAGACAATGCTAGACTGAAAGTGCAAAAATTACCGAGTTAAATCACTATTTAAATCGATATAAAAAAATCAAAAGAAGATAGAAATGCAAAGAAAACATGTTTATATTTGCATTTAATTTCTTATTCAACTTTTTCTGGACTAATTCAATTTTTATACAATATTGTAAACAGCTTTTATAATATTGTATAAAAATTTTTAGTTTAACTTCAAAATAATTCTTTATATTTAAAGATTAAAGTCATTTTTGTTCAATTTAACCATCACTTTTAGTACTATAATACATACTAGTATTGATTCGAAACATTAAAATCTTTAAAATATATTTTAATCCTAGAATTTTTATATTAAAAGCATAAATCTAGTCTAATTTAAGATTTTATTATAATAATTTCATACCTAGCTTAGTTTAAATGGGTACATAAAGTTTTTAATTATGCTAGATGTTTATAAAAAATTCATTAAAGTTCTTTAAAGCGATGCCATTTCAAAGATACATATTTTTTTTGATAAAAATAATATAATCCAAATTATTAAATAATATTACATACATTATGATGTTAAAGCGAATAAATTACAATTTTTACAAATAAAATCAGAAAACTGTATAATTTAATTTTGATTATTAAGAATATAACTTCAAAAAAAGACGAACTAGATGTTAGAAACAATATTCACAATACAGTAAATTATATAGCAAGAATATTTTTAATCTCTTACATGATCCCTAATGAATCTATTCTAATTAATTAGGTTCACTAATGATCATATAAAGGATTAAAAATATCTTTGCGATATAATTTATTGTTATGCGATCATTGTTTCTAGCATCGAGTTTATAATTTGAGAGGAATAATTAAATGTCATTAGTGGTACATATATTGGTTATCTTAGGAAAGTTTCGATAATCTTTTTTTTTTTTTAAAGGATTTTTCTTAAATAACCCGTATAAAATTTTATATTTCGATAAAATAAGTTTTGGCGACACGAAGGCCAATTGAAATTTTACAGGCGAGTTGTAAAGTTTCTACTAATAAATTATAGGATCTGTTGCAGACACGTGTTGCGAGAAATTAATCGAGTCATATGCATAATTTTTTTAAAAACAGAAAATTTATACTATATACTTATTTTTAGCTAATTTTCTAGTTACATTAGTTAGCTTTAGTTAACTAATTAAAACATTCTTACATTGGATTATAAGCATATAATACACATCTACTGGAATATATGCAAATCGTTACTAACGTTTCCAAGATTGAAACTCGAATTTTAACGCTCGAAAAAAGTAAATTAATTTTTGATTAGATTCATTTCTCACACATCGGAGGAGCGTGGATAAAAAATAATAATAATAATTTTATTATGGACAAAATTCCAGATAGATTATATTAGGATATCAATTTTTGAGACAGGTGAAAGTCAGAGGAAGTCAAAAATGTTTGTCGACCATCTGTTTGCTTACTGTTTTGGGTTCGAGTACAGAACCAAGACAGAAGTTGGAGTTTTGTGGCGGTGGTGGGGATAACACGTGCAGCACCTGGCCTCAAATGACTCTTACAATCTGTCACTGTCGGTACTCGCAGTCTAATTACACATACATCTAACCACAGCTTACCACCCCGGGTCCTGGGAACCATCTCTTGGTCCGAAAAACTCTAAAAATCGAAGAGAGAGAGAGAGAGAAAAGTAATAACTGTACAGAATCAATAAAGGTTTCAGAAACGCGGACGTTGAACTTATACGGAATGTCATGACATGTCACATGGCCGCAGAGTCACGAAGACTTCACTCACAATTTAAAACATAAAAGGAGCATTGTAATTTTTAATTGGTCAAAATTAAAGAAAAATGTTTTATTTTTAAATTAAGTAAATAAATAAAAAATACAAATATTCTATAAGAGGTCATATCGAAATTTTTAGCTCACGGATTTCCGTGTCTGGAAAAGTAATCTTTGGATCCCAACAGGTGTTAGACACACAGGACTCATTGTTGTACTAAACAGGAACCATCAAACATTTGTCTTTCGGAATAGCTTCGTGCCAGAATCGTTTAGGATTTTTTCGAGGATATACGCTTCACGTTTATTTAGCAAACCCACATTTATCAAAATAATCTCAAATATAAGAGGTGATCAAGTCAATGAATTGATAGAAATGATCGTTTTAATTGATGTTAAGTCCTTCTCGCATGTATTTTTTTCTTTTTTTACCTTCTTCGTCATTGGTTGAATGTACTGACGAGTAAAGAGGTATTAAATATTTCAACTAACGTTATTTACTTTAATAAATTCCAGGTTCATGTACCAATAAAACATTATCAGATTCTATAGGATTAACATAATGGAGTAACTGAACGTCTATAGGTCTTATTTATTTAGAACTATTTCATGATTATCCTATCAGTATTGATATTTTGTATCGTAATCTTAGCCGCAGATATTTTTTACAAGCTTGAAATTCCTGGAAAAACCTAATTATTCATTTGTGTTTGGTAAATTGCTATCTATAAATAAGACTTTGCATCTTGTTTCAAAAATGTTAAGCGTATTGCATCTTTAAGTAGCTTAAATGTTACATCAAAGAAGCTTTAAATTTTTTTCTATTTGCTTTTTTTTTGGAGTACCAGAATGCATTGAACTCTTCTGATACTTTTTCAAATTCACTGTTTGACAGTAACCATGGTTACCAAAGGTTAATTTAGTTCTATAACTTGCCACTAGGTTGAGCTATGTATCTGTTGGCAAAACAAACACGGTTAAACTTAACCCCAGGCTTCTGGCTGTAAATTAGGCTTAGCCATCACTCCAGCTTCTGACCTTTGACCCCAGACTACGCACGGTGAGCCGGCGTTTTTCTCGGTTTGACAGTGAACCTCTAGTTTAGGAGCCAGGCTGAGCCAGACTTTTCATGACAAAGAGCAATATTTCACGACTTGCTCGACTGATTCAATGGCTCTCTTTCCACAGTTTGACTTATGGAATCTTTTTTTAGTTTCGACCAGCTTCGTTTATCTCCACTGCAGCAGATTGCCGAATACGTAGGTTGCACGTTGGCCACAGTCCCAATCAATAAGTTGTCTAATCGCCAAAATTCCACAATTCTTCTATTATATTCCAAAGTAATAACTTTTACAAGTCCTCAAATCACATACAATCACTTATTTAATAATATTAAATGATGTCAATGGTTTCAATAATGTTTTTTTTTTTTTTTTACCGTTAAATTAATCTGTTTATAAAACAGTTTTTTAAATAAAACTTCAATTAGAATTTTTCATATTGGAAATAAAAATATCATTTTTTAATAAACACAACTGATTAAAAACTTGAATTTTATCAATTTATAATAATGAATAATGAAACATACTAAAGCCGATTTTATTTCAATGATTGTTAATAGTTTTTAAGGATATAGTATTAAAATTAATAAAATTAAGAAAGTGTGCATTGAATAGTTAAAAATTATTCAGTGATTTCAACCAGATATTTTTTTTACAATTAATTATAGATCATTTTTAATAAAATACTTCTTAAACACTCATACGTCTTTCATACGGAGAAAGATTAAATGTTGTACAGATTTGTAGTATATGTGAATGAAAATGTTTTTTTATGTTTTATATCTCGATTGTTATTATTGTTATTATTATATAAGATTATTTTATGAAAATGCTGGCTTTATAATCCAATTTTCAGCTAACTTAAACCTCTATCGATATATCGGATAAACATTCATTCACGGATCAAATCTCAATTTTCCCCGAACCATAAATCCATTTGTTATTTTTCAAGCGATCCACTACTCATGTCCAGTCCATTGTTGCTGTGACATTTCCGGTGTAAGGGGACTCATAGGCCACAGGTCAGTCGTAAGACGCCCGATCCTTCACTGCCAATTGAACGTTTCTAGCAGCTATCTTTCTTACTGACTGGTCATTTTTCATCACCCAGTGTACGATACACCGTCTCGGATTGTCATTCTCCACCAAATTAAGACAATTTGGCGGTGGCTTTAGGCCACGTTGTGTCTCTTCAACCCCCTGCTGATTCTGGGAAAACACTATGTACCAGATCAATTTGCTACACTCTCTGACCGATGACAGAACAGTTGCGTTGATCATCTTGTTTTCTCCTAATAAGACACGGTCGCTGAGCTAAGTACGAAAACCTAGAGAAGGATGGCCAAGTCTTCCAAGCGTGACCTCTGAACTTTAACTTGGTATAGGGGTCAGAAAACAGTTTTACTGTCGTTAAATCACCTTCATATTAAAAAAAATACTCTTAAACGACTTCGAATCTAAGGCGAGACCAACAGTAATAGCGAAATACAAATTTATGCATTTTTTTCGAGTATAATTCAGAGAAAAAAATTTGGAAAAAATAATAAAAATTAATAATTCTTTCGAGATTAAAAAATACTTGATATTTGTCAAATAAAAAGATATTTTAATAAAAGTTATAAGTTATCTATAACACGTGAAAGTATTAGATTTATTTTCTATATAATTCAACTGGAAGCAAATTTATTAGAGCTATATGCATGTTTACACAAAGCCATAGGCTAATAGATTTAGTTGTAAGATAAATATTTGTATAGATTCACTTAAAGGTTTTCTGATCGAAGTAATAAATGTGTTGATGAAATATGAAGTCTATAAAACACCAAGAAAGAAGTCTAGAAGGCATAAAGTGAAAGTGATAACGGTATCTCCTTTGAGTTTGTAGAATTTTACTTTTCTTAGAAGCTTTTTAGAGATCTTGGATAAGGCGCAAACAACTTTCTAAAGATATTATTCTGGCATATTAGAACAAGTTGAACAAACATATCGATAATTTTTAGCTTTTATTAACAGTTTTAGTTATAAAATAAGTTTAATAAATATTATTTAAGTTCTAAATCAAGTTTTCTTTAATAATAACACTGCTAGAAATCAAATTTTTCAACTAAAAAGTTAGTAATATATTCTTTATATAATAATTTTCTTACCTGAAAAAAATATTAAATTCAGATATTTTTAATTGACAGAATTCCATTAACTCTCTAAAGATATCATCAAGTAGTGGAGAGATTAGTTGGAAAATTATCCCCTCAAACTGAATAAAGATTATGATCTTTAACAAATTACTACTCGATAGTTTAACTATCATATCATTATCTTCTCCAAATATAACGTGAAAATATATTTAGACCTTATATAGGCCAGAATTCATTTAAAGCTTTTTTATAAGATACCGAGAGAAAATTTCAATTCTGTGATTTTAAATTTCAGAATGGATCTATAGATAAATAAAGATAGTTTGACAGAATTTTAAAATTTCTCTATGGATAAGGAGACGCAATACCAGTACAACTGCAGATATTTTAACATTTTGTTCAACTTTCTTCAGAAGAAATAATTCATAAAGAATTCAAGACATGTATTTAAAACGCATTTAGTATTATTTAATACTCAAATTTGACTATACTGAATTTAGAATAAATATATATTCTATATTAAATCTAAATATGTATTAGCTGGGAGAATATCTGAATATTAATTGAGACCAATATATCTAATAGGCTATTTAGATATGTACTCTTAAAATTATGCAATTGCAATTCTATGCCTTTTATCCATCACTTAAGATATTAAGTTGTCTTCAGTTGCTTTATCTGCATGAAATTTTTACTGGAAATTTGAAGAAATCTGCAATTAAATCTCGAAAATTTACCATTTTTTAAAATTCAAAAAATAAAAGATGAACTAGACTGTAATCTATTTTTAATAAATGATGATAAAACGATCATTTTTGCCAATAATTTTTTCTAATATTTATCTACGATTTTTGGTTAATAACAGTTTTTAAACTTTCTAAAACTTTAATTTAAAGACTATTGATGAAGATACGCATTTTTTGAAGCATTAAATTATATTAATTCTATGTTAAATTCAAATAAATGTGATACTATTTGACACCTATTTTTAAATGTAAATTTTAAATGGCGAAAATCTTCGTTGGATAAATATTAATTTTCGAAGAGAATGTTCTAAGAAAACTTTTCTTTCGAACTGAGAGTTGTTTAACGGAACAGACATGTTTATGGTCAGAAGATGTTTTATTGCTATCAAGATATTTCCCTATATTCCCTAACCGGATAGCTAAAGAGCAACGTAGGTATATAATTTATTCACCTGAGCGACTTAGAAGAGTTGACCCCGTGGCACTTGTAGTCAAACAAGTACGTTCTATTGGACTGTTGCAACTGTAATTATAACCGTGCTTCCAATAGAAGATTGCCTAGTTCTAATATGGTCCAATAATAATAGTAGGAGTTTAGGACCAACCCTTCACTCCACCTGCAAGAAAGTCGATTATACACGCCTGACTGCTACTTGAAGCAATTGTCATAAGAGGGATATTTTTCTCTTATTTTGTATGCTGGATGCGTGGGAAATTGTCGTTTCGTGAATAATTCCTTCTGTTATAATATCCACGAATATATCTTGCGTGTTAGTGCATGTAATTGTATTTTAATGAAGGAGAAACGGCCATTATTCGGAAATAAGTTATGTAAAAACATCCATTTGTTAAGTTTTCAACACTGCCAGATAAGACAATGCAATATCAGCTTCATCTCTACAAATCAATGGTTGCAACACTGGACAGGAGGATCCCTGACCATTAACATCAACTCATCTTTATCCTATACTATAAGATAACCTATTGTTTGCCTTGTTATAATAATAGACTGGCATTGATATTGAATGTTTCTTGAAAGGTAGCAATTTTAAAATTAAATCATATTTTCCCACTTAGAAAAATAAAATACACCTTTTTCTTCAAGAAAATTAATTGTCCTCATATGTTGCTTTTTTTTTTAATTTATGTAGATCCGACGTCTATTTATATAGAAAAAGAAAAGTTCATTTTCTTTTTTTGCAAAGATACTATCATTAAAGGATTAAACTGTTTTAAAAGATATGTTTCTGATAACACTCTAGATAAACTGTGAATTTAAATTCATTTTTTGCCTTTTTATAAATAAATTAATTACCGTACTATTAATTTACAATATAAAATTAGTCACAAAACATATCTTCATTTCTAAGAAATCAATCAAATGGACTACATACGAAAAATTTTAATGCTAAAGTAGTAATAGGCCTACAGTTGACAACGAGTTTTCTGGCGAAAATAATTTAGTTAATTGCTATTTTTTATTTTTACAAATACCTAGACATATCTATCAGCATTTATTCAAATGTGAATATAATGAAGTCTGTTATTAGTTTTTTAATTCGAATTTTTAAATTATATGCAAATAAATACGAACAAAATTTTAAGTCGCTTTTATAATGTCGAGTCGTTGAATAAGAAAATTAAAATAGAAGTGTTATAACAGATCTCCATAAATATTTTTTTTATCTATATATTTTTGTACTCTGGACAAGAAAAAAAAATCTTAAATTATTTTATCCTGAACGTCTACGGCGTGCATTTATCGCCTTTTAACTCGTATACTTACTGTTTTCACGATAAAATCAAGATAGGAGTAAAATTTCATTTAATAGTATTAAAATATGTGCTACCGAACTATCTACTCTTATTAAACTCAAAAAAAATTAATTTAATTAATCTCAATATAAACTTCGTTTAATGGCTAATACGAAAAATTTCGTTAATTGCATTTAAAAGACTGGTAAATAAGATTTAAGATTGAAATTACTGTACTTAATATTATAAAGTCATTAAGTTGATAATTAGAATATTATTAAAGAAAAGTTAATAATTTTTTAATCGTTTATAAAGTTACAAATTTATTAAATTTTGATAATTTTTTTTTAAATAAATGAAATAAACTTTTAATCATATATTTTAATTTTGATCATGAGTAGAAAAGAATTTATTTATATTTCTATAAGGACTGTTCCCGAATTAATCTAATAAAAGAATAAATTTTAGATCTATTTAAGTTTTTATAGTTCTTATATTTAACAACTAAAAGGGAATTAAAAATTCTACATAAATGTTTATATTAGTTTCTCAAACTTAGCTTTAAAATATTATAATAGAGAATAATATTTAGAATGAGTACGAATTTTGTAAATCGTGGGAAAATATAAAATTTACATTCTTTTATAATGAAAATTTATATATAGATTATTAACTATGAAATGAATAGTCTAGGCTAAGATATATATTCTAATATTAATATTTTCATTAGAAAGCGATTTGTATAAAATACTATAAAAGCAATATTTGATAAAATTTTTAGATCTATAGACTAAATCAGCCCTAGATTGTTATATATACATTGATCAAATTTATATTTTTAAAGTCTAACTTGTAAGACTAAGTCTATATCAAATATATCTATATATCTGTTAAAAACTTGGCTTATTAAATTATATAAAAATTTTTGTAAAGAAACTATATCGATTTATAACGTGGATGAGTCTGGCAAATTCTTTGTCTTTTGAATAAAAATTTTTAATTTGTAACTTTAATTTTGAAATTTAAATAATTTTTTTTTATATATTTTTAATGGAACGTATATTAGTTAAATATTTTAATCATTTATTTATATTTAGTTTATTTAATTATGTTTAAACCATTGCGATTATCAGCACGAAAAAGGAAAATGATTCTCGATAGATTTGCTCAAAATACATGTTGAATTCTTAGGATTTAAATCTAAGTTTTTTAATTATTATTATTATTATTATTATTATTATTATTCAGCAAGGATTATATTATATTACGTTTTAAATTATAAAAAAAAAAAAATCGTAAAGAATACAGTATAATCTACATCTGAACAGTTTGATGGTATATTTGCAAACATTTACAATAAAAACTAACAAAATAACAATTATCTGAATTATTTTATTAAGATTTCGATATATAGATTTTTCTTTAAGAAAATTCCAAGGAACAATTATAATTCATACAATAAATGAACAACAAAAATCAGAATGAATGAATATAAAACATAAAAAATTTAATGGGATTTTTGACTGCAAAAATAGAATAACTATGTAGATAGTTTTAAAACAATTTTAATAATTTTAAGCCAAAAATTTTTCCATATAAACGAAAATTTTATAAATTTGCTACTGATTACGCTATAGAAACTATATAGGCCAATCTTAAGTAGTAGTAACTTCGAATTATAAATTATAAATGCAGCATTGGTTAAAATTTAGTTAAAATTACGCGAGAATTAATCGCAGATTGTTTCTTCATAAACAAATAATCGATGTCATATTGTTTTATATATTCAATAAATTTAATTCACTTATGAATTTATTAAAAGTTAAAATATTACTTGATTAAATATATTAATATGTATCAAAGTTTGGCGTATTTTAACGATTACTTTCTATATGTAGAGTTTAAGCATATTTCATATCATAAGTGTGGCTGTATCGGAGTAAAACGTCGCAGGTTTCGAAGTTAAAATTTGTAAACTGTTATAGCTTATCTCACAATTTGTGATATTCGCAGAACTCGTAAGTGTTATTTTGTTAACATTTCTTTATATTCGGAATAATTTAAATTTTTATTTTGCCGAAAAAAAACGGCCATTAGATCAGCTATATATAATAGCTTATAGGTGGATAGTTAGAGAAAACACATTTTAAATTCTATTCTTTGATTCACAGATAAATCTGATTAAATATTCCTGTTTTGGACAACTTAAAAACAAATTTTAATATGTACGTTTAATTTAAAACGGATAGTTTATTTATATTTGTAACTTATAATTCTTATTTAGTTCGGCTAACAGAAAAAAAAATAGAAAAATATCGCTAATTTTTCCATAGAATGTAAACTTTTCTTTTAGAACTTGAAATTATGCCGTTCTAATTCAGTTTTATTTTCTAAAATTTGTGATTTACAAGTTATTTGTTGTAAAATAAGCTTTAAAGAATCACTACTGTTAATCAATAGAAATTTTTTCTCAGAAAGTTTATAGGTTATGATTTAATTAGAATTTAATATAATGTTTATGATTATAAGCTATACGTTTCTATAGACTATTATTAAAGTAAGGTAAATTTATAATTATTACAATTAGCAAACAGTTAATAGAATTACTCATATTTGAATGGAATTTTTTATATCGTAACTCATAGCATAACTGTAAACAAATAATAACAAGAGTATCGTTTATCACTTACAAAATTTGGATAAATATAGGGCTTACATTTTTAACGATAGAGAAAGAAGATTATATTATATTTCATTATTTTAAAGAGAATAACGTCAAGTTAGTACCCTTCGCAACAGCACATAAATCGCTTCTCCATTAATAGCCCCGTTTTACGTTTTTCTTTCTCGAAACATTTGATGTCTAACATAAAAAAAAAAAGGATAGCGTAGACAATATTCTATTTGTCTTTAGTAAATTATTTAATGAACTTTAATAGAGTAATTTGCTATTTATTATTGAATAAAGACTGTACATACTGACTTTTTAAACAGCCAATATCTAGAATCTTAATTCTTAACAAGATTTATTTTATAAGTTATTATTCTTTCTAACTGATTCTGTCTATCTAACATTTTTATCGCTTTTTATTAGATATCCATATTGTTTATAACATCACAATCACCAATTACATGTCGGAGAATTCTAACATTTGATAACATCCGAGAGATTTGCGATTACTCTAATTTTTTATTATTTTTTTCGAAATTTTCAGTTGAAAATGGTTTCGTTATCGAATATTTAATGCGAAAATCGTACCAACGAGTTTTCAAATTATTTACATAAATATAGTTGACATAATTTTCGCCTTTATAACGGTTTAAAATTTTTATAAAATAAATGAAATGCCTACTCTACATATCTAAAATAAATGATTAATATAATATATTTTTTTAACCCGATATTTATTTTTATACGAGAAAAATATAAAGAAGAAATTATTAGATTAACATATGTGATACATTAATTAAATTAAACTGAAACGAGTCTTTTATCTACATCGACTCGCATCATTTTGTAAGTTATAACGCATAAAATTGGGTTTTTATGCTATTAATTTTTGTTGGTCCATAAACATAGATAATTGTTAAGATTTTATAGCTGAATGGCTCGTATAGAGTGCGATTTAGTAGTAAAAAAGTTGTAAAAATCTAAATAATCACTAATTCTGACTATTTTCTGGTTAAATATATCAGTGTTTTAACTAATAAACTCTATATCATTATATATATATATATATATATATTTTTTTTTTTACTTAACGTGTTGCTGTAATTTAAACCGGACAACTAATCGATTATTAAACTTATCAAGTTGTATTTTTTTAAGTGTAAAACATCTGCTCTATGTTAAGAAGCATTGTTCGTTTTAATCTAAAATTATAATTAATTACTCATAAATTAAAATTAATAGCCAGATAATCATCGTCCGGAACGATTAGAAACTTATTTTCACAACTTCAAAGAAATCAGTTAAAATGTATAATAGATTTAAAGCCTTCAGGCCTATCCATTTTGTCAAATTATTCCACCAAATGACATAAAAGACTAAGCAACTTATGTTAAAATTAAAAAAATTACCTGCAGGTAGAGTTAATTATCATAAATGAATTTAGATATAACTCGTTACTTATTAAGATAAGCAGCTAATTATCTTAATCTAATTTTTGTAATCTTTCACAATTGTCTTAAAATATTGACCTTGTTTTTATTTAAATTTACGAGGTAAAACTTTAAACATCATTTTAACAATTACAAAAAGATGGAAACTTAATTAACTTTATCTACTTTTTCATATCTAACGTTTCTGAATATGTAACAATAAATAACTTGTAGAATATTTGATTTTTTTTTTTTTTTTTTAAGATTCAGAACGGAAATAATCAACTTCATGCAAAGGATAAAGACAGTTTAATTGAGATTTATAAAGATTTAATTTTATCTTAATGTTAAAAATATAAGAATTTATAATGGAAAATAAATATAGAACAAACTGAGATTAGATCCGGTTGCATTGAAAAATAGGCATATTTGGAAGTTTTCTGTACCACGAGAGATTTTTTTATGTTAAAAAATAAAACAGAGCGTAAGAAATGTTGTAAAAATGTAAAAAATGTTATTATTTTAATGAATTCTTTATAATTTTTTCATATGCGTAAGACTAATAAAGATTATTCGAATGCTAAAAATCTGTACCTGAATAAGAACTGAAATTATCTTTCAAATTCACTATAAAGGCTAAAAAACTTATTAAAAAATATAAATATTATAAAAAAAAGTGTTCGGTTATTCAAATTAAAATTAAAGAAATCTTAAATTAAACTTGGCAGACTCGAAAAATAAAAAAAAATTATGAAAATGCATCGGTGATATACATAATTGTAAAGGTTCATTCTAAATATCAGAAAATTTTGATGAAAAATAAAAATAAATAAAAATGATTAAGGATATAAATGTAAGAATTCGTATTAAAATCTAGAAAATTTAAAACCGATCATGAAAGACAATAAAATTGAAAATGAGAGAATAGCAAGAAAAACTGAATGGATAAACTTTTATTAAAGTCAAAATAAGGCAAAAGCTATTTTGTTGCGAGGTTAAAGAAACTGCGAAAAATGTAAACCTGGTAAAAGAATTTGGATAGAATGGTTATAAATTAAAAGAAAGCAAGGGAATGCTTCTTCCCTACAAGAAGTATTGTTTAACAAAGACTGGCAAAACAGATCCAAACAGCAGGTAACAAAACAGCCGTACAGGAAACAAATAATTAAAGTTCCTTATTTTTTTCCCCAATTTCGAATGAAACTTAGAGAGGGCGAGATAATGCCCTTGTGTGAGGGTCTCCTGTAGGGTCGTCGGATCCTCGTTAGTGTTGGCCGATTAATTGGGCTATACGCCTTCATAAATAACTCTGTCCGATGGCATTAGGGGTCATTTCAGAGTGTTGTTGTCAGTAGGCGAGTGAAGTAATCTGATGGTACAACCTCTGGCAGGGATCGGCAACCACAAAGTTTGTCTGATCTTTTCCGAACTTGTAACTTCCGCACACCTGACCGTTAAAAGAAGCGCAAAACTCAATCATTGGAGGAAACAGGAAACTGTGGATAATAATTTACTTTTTAAGAGGTAAATCCGAGAATTCTTTACCTAATAAACTTCTTAATTGGCACGGCCTTTTAGCAATTGTCGTCAAAGATTGTATTAAATCTGTAAACTTCTTCGTGAAACATATAAAGTATTAAACAAAGAGAGATAGCTTTTATTAAAATCTCCAGTTAAGGTTATATATATAACATGATCTAATAATAATGCACGAAAGAAAACTACTGAATGTTTTGTGTTCATTTAAGGTACCATAAACTTCAAGATGCTGCTTAAGAGATTAAACTTGATACTGCAGTAGGCCTATATAACAAAGTGGAACAATTTTTGTAGAGTTGGCAATATATTATACAAGAAAACGGAATCAAGATTTGTTATTTTGCTAATTTCTCCCAACTGGTTGGTTATTCTTGCTTTCGATTGTTCTCAAGTTCTTAAATCTCTGTTATACAAGATTTTACTGAAATATAAATTTATTTATAACACGAATCTTAGCCTTAGTATTTTAAGATATTATTTAAACAGAGTAAATGAATGTTTAAAAAACTTTTAAATTATATAAAAAAAAATATTTTGAATAAACTTTGATTAGAGTTTAGAGTCGGAACGAGTCCAAACCACACTTCTTTAGCCTTAGAAGCCCGATTGGCGTCGTCAATAGTGCGAAGAATGTTAGAATGTTTTTCAAATAGAAAGGAATTAAAAAAAAAAAAAACAGCGCCACTTTAATTTGATGCTTCGCGCTGTATAAAGGAATCTCTACAATCATTGAGAAGACTAACTTTCCCTCCGGCTGGATAAATGAGAGTCTTTTTCCCCCCGCGAGTGTCCTATTCTAGACAGATAAGCTGGATGGGTCTAAGAAGGGCCGACCGCCCCCTCGCGCCATTGTCTGATCTGTCACCAGTTGATGGGGATATGGCAACGAAACAATAAACAATGCACTGACCAGCCAATCCGATTGACAGGCGAAGATAACGCTGTGATTTATGGCGCGTGACTGATGGCGCCGCCTCGTGGGCCGTTCCGTATTTGGCCCCCTTCGCCCCCTGCACTTTTTCGTCAGTAAAGTTAGTTGGTGACTTTCTCTAAACTATTGTTGTCGTTGTAACGGCTGAGGCAAGCGGATGAATTAAGAGGCTCGAGTCATTAAATAGTCTGAAGAGATACATTGACGAGCCAGCCAATTTTGATACCAGCAAAGAAGACCCGATGATGGATGGTAGAAAGCAAAATTAGTTGTTTGTTAATGATATTTCTATATATTAATTTGTCCTAAGAATGAATGAGATTAAAGATGGTATCTGTATTTCTTTTTTTCTACGTATATACGTCTCTCTCTTTTTTTTAAATCGTCAAACAGCTTTTCCAGGCCTCTTAATAAGACGTTCTGTATGCAGGAATATGTAACTTTAAAAATGTTAGCAGTTGATTAATAAGAATTATGATAGGGAAAATAAACCAGAAACGTACTAATAAAACAGTTTAAAAAATAAATATTTGTCCTTTATTCGTTTTTTTTTCTTTTTAACTGCCAGAAAAGGAGTCTTAAACAAAATCATCAACAGCAGCAATATATTCAAAAGTGTGCCTATCCTAAGAGGTGCGCCATTCTTATGAATAAAGAACCTTAGTAAATAAACATGAATAAATGACCTTACTTATCTCGGATGCGAAAATAACCTTGGAATACCTTAATTTTCGCATCCGAGAAAAATGGCTAAATATTCAATATGAGCGGAAAGAAAAAAAAAAAAAAAGATTCTGATGCGGTGTCAATAAAAACTTACTCGTCATTTAATGTTTTGGTATTTTCAAGCATTCTTATAAAAATAAGTAAATAAAATCAACTTTTAAAAATCAAATTTGTGTATAATTTAATATAAGATATTGATCAAAAAGTTTCGAAGTGAACGAGTCACACGGATGAAACGTTCTTCTTTGAACGTCCCTCTCTCTCAGTAGCGTGAAGGGTCACACGGATTAGTAGAGGATTAGTTTAGGGACGTGACCGCAGCACGTGCGTGATTTCTCTTGTCGCAAACACAGATGGTGATTCACGTACAGTTGCTAGGATATGCCACAGAACTAAAAAAAAAAAATATATATATATATATATAAGTTTGTTTCGTATCAGATACAAATACATAAGTTACGCTGAAATTTATATTAGTCACGGGGATTTTTATTCGTATTAAATTTCAAAATCATTCTCGGTTATTCTTTTTTTTTCACATATAAATTATGTTCGGATCTAAATTTATATGCAATCCAAGCATTTTCCTTGGTACAATTTACACCTGGCTGTAGTATTTAAATCAATGCTTTATATACATACATACGCGTATACATTATTATTGTTATTAAAGTAATGCTTCTGATGAAAATTCTTTGTTGCCATACTTAATGATAGAAACAGACGGATGTTGAGAGTGGGCTACGGTTACTGTTGCGACCCCGAGGCCATGCACATCCTAACTTTGTTCTTAAGCAACCGCTATTTCGTTTCTGACGAACACTGTTCAATTTATGAACGCTATAAATTAGTCCTCACGTGTGGCCTCCATGATGCCTAGGGACTTTTGCGCCTGCTGCCGAGATACTGTCCACTTCTAAAGAGGCGCGCGACAATAGATAGCCAACCTAACCCAGGCCTTCTCATAACACGTGAATGGGTGTGGATTTTTTGCAGGGATAATATTTGTCTTATAGTTTTGTCAACTGAACGCCACCTTTATGGTATTTCTCCTACACCTTAAACAATGCCAGTTAGGCATAACCACATAAGTCTCTTTGTCAATAAAATACGAGTCAAGTAAAAAAAAAGATTCGATTTTCTTCCAGAATCGATTAAATACATCTTTCTATCTTTGTTTAATTGTGTTAAATAGCGGAAACATTTTAATTATAAAATAAGTTGCATATGTAAAATTTAATTAAACAATTCATCTATAAAAATGGAGTCTTGTCATTATTTACTGTTGAATCGACTTTCATTTAAAAGCTAGGACGTTACTGGAAAGGAAACGTGTCAAAACAATGAATTAAGAATGTGATGACAAGTGTTTAAAAGCTCATGAATTAAAAATTCCGCATTAAAATTGGTACGGAATCATTATTAACTGCGTTAGTCATCGTGATACACGGTAATTGAGTTACGCGTAACGTAAAGAAAGAATTTATTTAACTAAGCGAGTCAGATAATAAACTCATTTAATACAATCGAAATTAAACTGTTAATTTTTGCAAACGTCACTGGCACGACAAACCCAAAGCCGTTTTTGTTATTGTCGTTTCGCTGGCGACAGCGATAACGCCGTTTAGCGCCATCTCTCGATGCTTTAACAAACTAAATCGCTTATCGCTTTATGAATATCGATTAAATTCTATTTTCGAAATCGAATAGAATAATCGAGTTACCATTAAGCGACTGAATGAAAATAAGGCGTTTTATTTTCCACCCTGCTTTTTATCAGTTACATCTAGCAAACAAAAAGGGCGTTTTAATAAATAATTAAAAACGAAATTGTTGCCGTTATGGCTTGATCGGATATAATTATGGCTGATAACATTGAAATTATGTGCTTTTTTGGGTATCAAAGTTCTCGAAAGCGTTTTTTTTTTATCGACAAATGTCGGTGGTCAAGGAATTCAACTTAACAAAGTTTATTTCTATCGATCTTGCATTTGCAAGAATGTTTTATTCAGACATTTTCAACTGAATGTATTCGAAATTTGAATTTCAGTAACTCTCCAATATATATATATATATATATATATAACATTGTTGAATGAATCGTAAACATATTTTTTGTCCAGGAGTCCTAAATCTTCTACTTTTGAAACAATATTCTTTAAGATATTTAACTTTTTCTAAACATCTTTTTCCTCTTTTTATCTATAATTACTTTTTCTTTTTGTTTATATATATATATTTTCAAAGGAAGAATGAATAGCTTGGATTGCTGTTTGAAAGTAAACGATTGAAATCTCTAGAGAAGTCTAGAGAGTAAACAGAGATAAATGGAAGAAAAAATAAACAAAAAATTTTCTATAAACTTTTCCAATCACGTTACTTTTTAAAAAATAAAATTAACTATTACATCACGGAGTTTATAAAAATCGAGTACAAAAAGTTAGGTGGTAATCGCTTATCATTCGTGGTGGCGGCATCTAGTGATATAAAAATAAATTGCAATAATTTCGGTTATTGGATAATATCTTATAATTGCATTGCTTGTTTAAATTTGAGAAATTAGCATAAAAATATATATATTTTTGTTTTTAATTAATTAAATTTATATAATTATACTATAAATTTTTATTAAGAACAAAATTGTTAATAATTTCTACCACCAGATGGCAGTAATATACACCATTATATGTCTACTTCGTTTTCCTATGATTTTATCGAATTATTTTATAAAATTAAGTAAACATATGTATGTACAAATTTATAAATGCAAATATTTTTTTATGCATTATTATATTTTCATAAAATGAGCCATTTTCTTTGAAAGTGCTGTAAGTCCATTTTATATTATATGGAGATATTTAAGGATTTGTACTTGAATAGTTTGAAAAATATTGATATATGTTAACACGCTCATTTTATGTTTTTTAAATATTAAATTGATTTAAGTTTATAATGTGATCGTTTTTAAAGTATTAGTTAAAAG
>WUQG02296712.1:0-19443 GCA_011317285.2 Androctonus mauritanicus | reverse complement strand
AAAAGCGGGATTTCAAAAATTGCCTATAGGCTCATTGTAATGTTCCCCTCCACGGTAACCTTTAGTAAAAGGCGAAAGATCAACTCGCACTAAGTGAAGAGAAACCTGAACTCGAAGGTGCGTTTTTTAAATTTTTCTTCGATGACGCCTATGTCGACCTAGTTAGAACCCCAAGGGTGTCCTTGTAGTTAAGTGAATGTACCTAAAACTGTCCGCAACAAGTTTATATTCCAATAATTAACTGTTTAAACTTCCATCATGCGAAGACGTATTTCTCAGAATTTTTTAGAATTTAATATTATTAAAATTTTACCAACCGATTAATTTAATAATATAAGACAACACTTCCTATCATAACAAACCTATCAAATTTTTAAAAAATTCGATTAGTTTGTTAGGAAAAATAATTTTTCCTCTCAATTTAATATTACGTTATATAAAATATTTAATTAAAATTCTAATTTTAATCGAATAAAATTGGTTTTGAACTGGTGAAAAGTTTACTAAATAGTCTTTACCACGACGTATCTGCTATTCTAAAATTGAAATTTTTATAATAAAATAATGTTAAAATAAAAAGTGTCGCTATCATCTCGTCTCCCCCTTCTATCTTTAGAATAAAATCTCTAAAGATATAACCAAAAACTGTTTTTTTATTATGGAGATGGTCATAAAATTTATCGTTACCGAATTACCAAAACGAAGTAGTTCTACTATCATTATGGAAAAAACGTTTTCATTGTTAAATCTTTCAGTTTTTTTTTTCTTTAATAAGAATTTAGGGAATGATTACTTGTGAAAAGGAAATATGGAATATAAAAGAGGAACTAGCGTGTGCTGAATACATTTAGTCATACAATAATGGATAACTATCTGAACAATAGAATATACTTTTTTTTTCCTCTCTCAAAGATAGAAAAATATTCTATTATGCTTTTCCTATCTTTATCTTTCCAGGTTATCTTTTATTTTAATATTATTTTGGTATATTTTAATAT
Source organism: Androctonus mauritanicus (assembly GCA_011317285.2). Taxonomy (NCBI): domain Eukaryota; kingdom Metazoa; phylum Arthropoda; class Arachnida; order Scorpiones; family Buthidae; genus Androctonus; species Androctonus mauritanicus. The sequence continues at coordinate 18,445 of WUQG02296712.1, read as the reverse complement.
TTTATGTAGAAATTATGTAAATAAATTTATAAATCCTGTATATTAATTATCGAAAATAACATTATGCAAATCATTTTTTTATTATTAATCAATATTTCTTCTTTTAGCGAGTATCGAATAAAATTTAACAAAACGAAGAGTTGATAAATAAATTTTTTATAGTATTTTGTTTAAACTACGTTTAAAATTTTCAACAAACAAAGATGTAATAAAGAAACACGCTTATTGTTACTTATGAAACTATATTTTTCTTGCATACAATCATTTCTAGTGGAGGAAATTAAGAAGAATGAGTTGGAAATTTAATTTCGTTCACTAGATAACTGGTGCAAGTAAATGAATGTTAAGGTAGATGTTTGCTGGAATTTTCATAGTCGATATATTTGTCTTCTCTTCTTTGTTAGCTGATATTTTCTGACGCTTTGTTCTATACATTTGTTACTACAAAACTATGCATTAAGCATTTTATTTTTTGCCGAAGACAACTTTCTGTTTAGATCTTCATAAATTAATATTTGTGAATCTGTTTCAGATAAAATGACAAGAGAGATATCAAACCCGGAAACACATCATATTCCTCTCGAAAGGAAGGATGAATATCGAAATGAATTAAATGAAAACTTCTATAATGAAGTAAAACGATCAAAAGGAAGTTTTCATATTCCTGGCCTTCGAAACATATGGAAAAAAGGAAGTTTAAACGATTTTAAGTCTTCTTATGAACAGAAACAAAATAAGTTTACAGTCACAGACAGTATACTACATCTAGAAATGGAAGGTATATTGTGCAAAGGTTTTCGAGAGTTGTTAAACAAGCAGTCAGATTATTCAACCAGAGCCAGAAAGAAATATGTCAAAAATATAAGTGGAACTGATACTGAAAGTGATGAAGTAAAAACATATTCGCAGATCTTCATACATTCAGGTAGCATAGTAGATGTTGGTAGAAAAAAGAAGAAAAAGAAAAAAAGCAAAAAGAAAAAGGAAAAAGAGGAATCCAAGGGTAATAACGAACCTAGAAATATAATGCAAATATTTGCTCCGACGGGCGTGAGTGAAATGATTGGTCCCGATATTAAAACAGAAAAAGGAAAAAAGAAAAGCAAGAAGGAAAAGAAGAGTAAAAAAAGTAAGAAGGAGGATAAGAAAAGCAAAAAAGACAAAAAAAATTCTGAAGTATCAAATGTTCCTCGAGCCAGAAATGTCATGCAGATATTTGCAAAACCAGAAAGCCAAAGTAAATTGCCAGAATCGTTAGAAAAAATATCTGAAAAGCAGGAACCGGTGCACACGTACGTCAATCAAACCGAAAAAGGTGACGAAAACGTGATTGTAATAAATACAGAAGTTATTCCCTTTCCTACTCCTCCAGAAGAGCCAAAGTCACGCAAAAAAGTTAAATACGATAAATCTTCCAGACAAAAGTTGTTAGAGGAGTTGGACTGTTATACAAAAGCGACTAAAGTTCTCAAAGCAGACAGTTCCGATAGCTCAGAAGACAGTTCCAGTATTGCCATCAAAGGTGGAAAATACAGATGCTTTCCGAAAACCTGTATGGCAGAAGACGATAAATCTCTTCTATGGAAATTGATCAAGCTAGAATGCCTGTCTACCGAATCAGAACCTCTGTTCACTCCAGTAGAAGAGAAAAAACAACGACAGATCAAACCCAGATCTATAAAGGGAACCGAAAAAAGGTTTAAAGTCAGGACAACGGAACATTCTACTTACGAAAGAACCATAGAAGATAAAGGCAATATCTTTCCGAAATTTAATTATAAAACTACAGATAGAATAACCAGCGAAGAATTTCTGCCCACCGAAGATGTATTGGGTATTATCGATAGAAAATTGAAAGACAGATGTACGAATGAAAGAAATCCGTACGAAACAATGGCGAACAACACGAAAGAAAAGAAACCAGAACCAATTAACGAATACGGATTACTAGAACACCAAATAAGTACTCACGCAATTTGGCCGATGAATATTAACGACCAGAATGTAGATAAGAGCACGGTATATGGCAAAATGAAACGAGATTTTATCATGGGTGACAGAATGATTAAGCGATATTGGGAAAATGCAATTAAAAGCGGACCCCATAAAAAGAAACTTATCGAAAATCTCACGCAAGGTACGTTTGCCGAAAAACTGCAAGAAGAGAAACCAGTGCTAACAGAAGGAGTGCAACCAAACGTTATCAAAGTTAATTCGGTTTACGACGACGATGGCAACGAAAACACAATCAGAGTAACGAACAGCCAACACAAAGTGCCTATCGAATTAATTTTAAACTTGGATGGTAAAAATGCGAAGAAAAACTACATCCAGTATAAATCTAAAATCCATTTAGTTCCTCAGATTACCAAGAAAGAAAGAGGAAAAGGGAAAGAAACCGAATTTAATTACGAATCTAACGTTCGGACAGAAGTCCCCGAAATTAGATTTAGTAAAAATGTTAGAAGTTCCAAAGGAAAAAATATTCCCGAAAACAATCTGACCAAGACTAGATTCGTAAAAGTAAAAATGCCATGCATCAAGGCAGGAAGGGTTCTACCCAGGAAAAGTACACTCGAACTAGTAGTGTCTAGAAGCACATCCTGTTTAGATTCTGATAGCGATGAATAACATTATATCAGTTAGCAACTCCAATAGACAATTAAAAATTATTTCGACATTGTTCCGAATTTTTATTATTTTTTCTCTTTTTCACCTTAAAATTTTCAATAAATTAAATCAGAGTTTTCCCAATTGTGGGGCGCTAATCTGTTATAAGAGGGTGGACAATAATTAACAACAAAAAAAAAAAAAACATAATTTTTGAAACAAACAAACAAAAAATAAATTCGAATTGATTTCGAAAAAAAAAAGAATCAGCAAAAGCGTTATAAATATATATATCCGTGAGTAGGATTGCATAGATTGCAAATCTCGGAAAAAATGGTATCAACGATAGCGAGGGTCGAGATATGCAAAATATCCTTAATGAACTAGGGGTGAAAGTTCAAAGATTAACTAGATATAGAGGCTGAAAGTTTCACAGTACATATGGTTTGATACTATGCTTCGCTTCGCTAGTGTGGAGAGCGAGGTGTCCTGTTCCCCTACTACGCTACCAACACTATCTAAACGCGTATATATCTCGTTAATCTTTGATTCCTAGTTCATTAGGGATATTTTGTGTGTCTCGACTCCCTCTATCGATCGATATCATTTTTTCCGGGCTTGGCAATGTATGCAATCTTACCTATCCTTGTACCCAGAAACTTTCTGTCGTAACTGTATTAAGACAAAATATCGATTTGCTTTAGTGATTGAGCCATATCTTCCACGACACCTCAATTTAAGAGAATTTGTACCGAAAAACCAGCCCACCCATAGCATTAAGTATTATGTTGTGTTAAACATGTATTCTATTTTTAGTTTTTTTTTTTTTTATAAGATTTGTTTAATTGTATTAAAAATTATTACGTCATAATAAACTGCAACACATGTTTTGCAATATTAAATTATAAGTAGAAAATATTTATGAAATTGCACTGTAAATGAGGGGGCGTACCAATTTTTTCTGAAAAAATGAGGGGTGTAGATACAAAGTCTGGAAACCACTGAATTAAATCATCAAATTATTCATTATTTTTCCATGTTATCCATATTTTAACATAATTTAGTTTGTTGGCCCAAAATGTATGTGTAACTGTTTATATCAAGTTAAAAAAACGATAAAATTTTAAGGATTGTACTGATATAATATGGAAGAAACAGTTACCAGCTGAATGAAATGCGGGCCAACATAGAGATGCTTTAATTTCCAATTTGTTTTTCAATTTAACTTCAATTTTTGTTCTTTTTCTTGATTTCCCATGAAGAAACATGATATTTCATCAGATGAAACAAAGGATAAAAATATTATCGAAAACTTTTGAATCCAAACTTGTTTATTTCATCTGTAGAAAATATCAGATTTCTTTCTGAAATCCATTTATTGCATTTCTAATTTTTTCGTAAATTTTATTCTGATAATTTCGAAGAATTAACATTTGATCCGTTGTCACGTTAACCTTAATGGTTTAAATGGGCTAAAGAGAATGGAAAAACTTTCCGATAGATGGCATTGGCACTAGACGAGAAGCAATGAGTCCTGTGTAGAGAGAGAGACGAATTTAGACGTGATCAATACGTCTCCCAAACATCTCTAGAAGACTCAGTGTGACCGGAATGTACACATCACACCTATTCCACAACAAAGTGTATAATTGGACATCACTACTGGATATTACGAGAATACTTTCCTTCGGAATAATATTACTAGGTAAGTGAATACGAACAACCGTTAGAAAATAGTAAACAGCGTAAACGAGAGAAACACTATCACCATTGATTGACCCTTCTCCATTTATTTTTAACAAGTGTTGATAATATTCATCAGAAAAATACTCTCTTATCTCTTTTTTTTTGCCTCGTTACTTTTACTATCGAGCGCAATTCGCAGTTACTGATCGATATTTAATGAATCATTATCGATATCTCGATAAATTTGATAAATGCCAAATAATTGATCGATTCCGTTCATCCTTTCGAAAATTCGTCAGCATATAAAATTTATTACTGTGGTGATGAACATTTTTCAGAATAATGGTATTATTTTTAGACTTACATAAGTATAAATGTTATAAAGATTTATGTAGGTGTTTTTTTCCCAGAAAAAAAAATATATATGTATTAAACTGAACTGCAATATATATATAATGCAAAATTTGTTACTATTTTTAAGTATATGTATATAAAAATTACCTATCCGGAACTAAGATAATGATTCTTTTTCCACATTGTGGATAATGGTCGTATATTTTCGATCGATACAAATGTCGATCACGTTTGAAGTTCCTAAAAGCCCCGTGTGATATTTTCATTATAATGATGTCATAAATATTCATCCTTCAACAAAAAAATGTTTAAAAACGATCATTTTTTATCTTTATGAAAGGTATTGGCACCGATACATCTCGCACATCACTAAACTAATTTAGTATGCGCTCAATTTTCTCCTGTCGGGAGTTAACTGAAGAGACACAATCGATGCAAAAAATTGTTGTTCACTAATTTATTTGTTTATTTTTTTTATTTCTGTATAAGTTAATGACTCTTCTGCTGTTTACTTTAGCGTGTCCTTTAGCATTATTAATAACTTTCACTTCGCAATGCTTTCTAGCAAACTTGATTAAGAAAACGCCAAGTAGAAAAATAAGATTTTCTGTGATTTTATTTTAGTATCACGTGTTTCGGGTTAATAACTTAACAGAACGATTGTGGAATGGTTTCTAAATTTGTCTTCTTTCTTTAGTTTTCCTATTTGTTATTCCGTTAGAAGCCGAAGAAGAATGTTTACGTGAGTACATTTAAAAAATTCTGATGTATGTAAAAACGCCCATACCGGATTGTGTTAAAGAAAAACATATGTTTATGTGTCTAGATTCCAGACTGTGGTGTTACGAGTGCAATTCATGGATGGATTCACGATGCAAAGATCCATTTAACGAAACTTGGAGTCTTCAAGAACCAGCGCTTTTAAAACGTTGCGAAGGTTGCTGTGTCAAAATCGTAACAGATAAAGGAACACGTAAGATATTAAACGTATTTCAGTTATTTTTGGTTCCGTTAATGAAAATCAATTAAGAGATAGGTCAAATTGAATTATAAATGCGATACCTTATCAATTTTTAATGCTTTCTCATTTTTCTTATTAATTTTATTAATATCATCCTGGATACGCTCATATAACGCGGATTTTCTTAATTGCCTTTACAGTAACAAAATTATCTAGTGTCTGTTATTCGAGTGTTTAAATAACGGTCAAACTTTATTATTTTTGATCTTTGGCCTGTTATTTATTAAAATTTTAATATTTACAAGTTAGGAAAGTCAACGCACTTTCTTTTTTTCTTTGTTAATTTGGCACATTTCACTGCTTACTTGTAAACAGCTATTGTATTCATTATTCTATCGAGTGACTTTATTATTATGCTAAGTTACTACACAGGAAAGATTATCGATGTCAGTTATGTTTCCTTTTTACATAATGGTTTTGCACAAACCATCAATTGCATTTTTTACTTTTATATAAAATTTTTATTCAAAACGTAAAAGCAACAAAACATGTAAATGCTTTACATATTTTTCTTTATTGGTGGTTATTCATTTCTCTTTGCATGTTAGAACAAGTTATTACTTGAAAAATATTTAAAAAACTTTCAATAAGTGAAAGTATTTTGGGTAGACACGCTTTTAATATATTCTAGAATGAATGCCGATCGAACTGTATAATGTTTTTGAATGTTTAACCTCCTTTACATGAATAAAATTTAATAAATGGTCAATAATGATAGCTATGATTAAATTTAGAGTTATGCTAGAAATATAAAAAAAAATGAACTCATAACGAATTATTTTATTCTTTGATAATAATATAAGATTAGTATTTTTTATATAGCTCGATGATGCCATATATTAGGTAGCTTCACTAATATAATTCATTATTGCAACTTGTAAAATTATTAAAAGAACTGGCAGCACTTAAATGCGATCGAGCTGAAAGCTGGCATGTATCAGTGCTGCCAATTGTTCATTCTATTTAGTATTTTCTTGAGTTTTCTTAAATCGTTACTGCGAGAATTTGTAGGTTTTATGTTGAACATTTATAAATTTTTTCGATTTAATTATGGCTGGTTTAAACAATTCTTCAAGCTTATGAGCAATTTCTTAGCGGAAAGATTTTTTAATTTTTTAAATAGATAATATAAACTTGTTGGTGAAAAACTATTCATTTCTGATTATTGGAGTCAAATTTCTTGGTTAAGAGAACGTTTAAGTGTTCAAAAAAATTTATAAAAGTCTCATATTACGAAAATTTTGTCAAAATCTGAACAGGATTCTCTTTCATTTGTTCGCTTAACGGAGCACTAAAAATCCGCGTATAGAAAATATTATCAGCTTCACTTTCAGAAAAAAAATGTCATTTTTATATTTTTCATATATTTTTCCTCTAATTTACTGAAAGCCAGAAAATTCACAGTTGAACAGATTGACTGTTCATCCCGCAAACAGCTCTAAGAGATAGAATGCAATAAACACTTGTATATCAATATTGCTGATAGCTCTTCCGCTAGAGTGGTTTTATTTTCCTTAAGGGCATTTTTTTTTTATGGTTGTTCACTCGAAACTTTTCTAGGTTTCTACTAAAATCCTCCATTACTCTAAAAGTTATACTTAAATGCTAACTACATCTCACTCCTGTTAAAAACGAGATGGAAAAATACTTTTGAAATTTATCAACAGACTTTCCCTAGATAATAGCGAAAACCTTTTTCTTTTTGCATGCAACAGTAGAGTTAGGATGAAAAATTAAATACTTGCACAGTTAATTCTATCTACCGAAAACTGCTTTGTAACGCTTGTATTCTTTAATGAATTTAGCGTGCACTCCGAAGTATTGCATTAAATCTATTATTCTACATTAATAAAACAACTAAAAAAGAGAAATTATAAATTATGAAAGGTATAGAAACATTAAACTCTTTGAAAGATGCTACTCAATGATTTAAAAATTGAATGAATAAGTTATGAACACAGTATGCTACAAGTGGTGAGCTGTGCCAAGTTATAACGTTTGTATTTTTTTTTTTTTTTTCTGCTTAATGGATATAACGTTAACGTATTTGTCTAGACAAAGAATACTTTTCTGTTATAAAACTCTATTTTTAATTATGTAAATTAAATTTATTAAAGTCTGTTTAATAACGCAACAATCATTTTTATCAGCAAAAAAAAGAAAAAAGTAATTAAATTAGTTACATATGTAATTAGATCACATCCATACTTTATTTATTCATATCTTCGTGACTAGGATTACGGCCATCATCACGCTAACTCTTCTTTGCATAATAGTATTTTTGCCATGCTAAAATTTCAAATTTCTTCTGTTATTCTATTGTTTTCGTGATGTTTTTCCTGCATTACACAAATTTATTTATTATCAGCAAAAATCAATAAAATGCATGTTTAACTAAATGAATAAAATGCAAATGTTGTAAGATCTCTTGAATTAAACATATTTTAGATCGGTACGTGACATAAAAAATATATTTACTTCAATATTTATTTATCTAAAAGAACATGTTTTAAAGAAAACGTAATTAATAATACAAAATTTAATTTTGTAAAGAACTTCATGATTTTTACACGAAAGTACTTTGGATTAATATTGATAGTAAAATGTAGTAGATCAACGTTCCGTCGTTCCAGATATTTTTCCATAAAAAGTTATAGATAAATGGTAATAAATAAATAATATATCACATTTAAAGACGATAAAGCACAACCGAAACTCTCAAATATTTAAGTGTCCTTCAACTGCTACTACTTTTAAGATTAAAAGTAAATATTTACTTGTTTTTCAGACAGTAACAGTTAAAATTTGAGTTGCTTTATGTTTTTCGACATTCGAAATATTTATTTTTTGTTTTTTTTAGAAGCATGATGCTGGCGTAACTGTATGTAAACACTTAAAAAATACATTCTGCGCTTAAAGATTTATAGACTTTTTAATGTTTTACATGTGTGTGAGATAAAATATATTCATTACAATATAATTTTTCTGGTAAATTTTTCCTCTTTTCCAGCACAGGAAGCAATTAGAAGGACCTGCACGACTAATTTACAGATCAACTTGTTTCTTGTTGATCACGTTTGTATGAAAGAAAGCGAAGGAAAAGGTACCATGTGCTTCTGCGAAAGTGAAGCCTGTAATTCAGTTCCTCCTTTAATAACACAAAATAATCTTTTGTTTTGGTCTCTTTCTCTATCTACTATTGGAGGATGTTACAGACTCTAGTATCAATTGTAAAGAACACAGGAAAAAAAAGATATTTGAAATTATCCAATTTTTTTTAGTCTCAGGAAAGTAGATGATGTAAGCGCAGTTCGTAAACAACAACAACACAACAAAAAAATTACAATAATGTAATTATTGTACAGATAAATATTGTTTAGGATAATTGTTGGTTGTACAGCACATCATAGAAGAGTTTATCGATTTTCAGAATGATGTAAATACGTGCACTTAAAAAAAATTTATTTAGATGACGGATTTGCGATAATAATAATAATAATAATAACAACATATTAAGAAGCAAAGTTTGCAATAATGGGTTTAATGGAGTTTGTATAATTTTTTAAGAAATTTTTCTTTTTTTTTTCTTTTTTATATGAGTTAATAGAATATATAGACAATCATGAACTGGATTGGGGTATAGGTGTTGTTTTAATGTTTTTTTTTCCACATCTAAAACTCTCTCTTTATGGAGTCACCATGTATATCAGTTAAATAAATTATAAAATATGTAAATATAATTTATTTAACTAAACTATTTTAATTTTAACAGCAAAGTATAGCTGTATATATGTATACATATTTAATCTTTTCAGTATACAGGCTTGAAAATCACGAAAGGAAATGAGAACAGGTTCTCATAAATCTCATGATTTAGAAAGTTTATACATATACAAACGGAGTAAAACAGTTTCAAGCGATGGTAAAAAATGCAATAATCTATATATATGAAAAGCCATAAATCCTTTAAGTTTCGTAGATGTTTCTGATCATTAATTATTAACTAACAAAAATATACATTTAATGCACACATCATAATCAGAAAAGTAACTTAAGTTAACATTAACATTTTTATAAATTTAAAATCAGGATTATCAATTAAACTACTGAGCACAAGCAATAGAAACGAGCAAAATTTACGTATATTCTCGAGTAGTGTTTATAATTATTTCTGTTTGTGTGTAACTAAACACACAATTAAAACACGTAATAATTATTTTAAGAGGCGCATTAATTAATTATCATAAATCAGTTTCGTTTTAATTATACATATCAATACAGTTACGTTACGTAACACCGTATTTGTTGCACTGTATATATATATATATGTTAGGTAGAACACTATTGCACGTTAATATCTACACAAAATTTGCTGGTATTGAAAAACATTTATGGTAACAATTACTCACAAATTGCAATATTCGTTTGCTCAACTGTTGTAAATGGAACGTTGTTCGGTTGGAAGAATTGTACTTGTTAGTAATACTAGTTACTGTAGTTGTTTGAAGAAGAAGAAGAAGAAAAAAAAAAGATATTTTATCTTTGTTACGCAGTTATAAAATTCTAATCTACGAAAAGAGGAAGGAAAAAAATTGTTCGCTTCTTCCATTTTTTAAATATTTAATCAACACAAAAAGCCATTAATTTAATTCTGTGATCCTTGCGCCGGCTTGTGCCTAATTTTCAAATATCCCAAAAAAATGCAAATTGCCGTCTTAAAGAAAACAACTATATAAAAAAAAATACATTAAATCCTGCCGATTTTTGGAAGTTCTTTAAATTTAGACGTTACAAACCTAGGCTAAATCGCTTGTTGGGCTACTTGTTTCAGATAAAATATTGTTAGGTGGCTGCGAAAATACAATGAAGTTTGAAGAATTCTCTCCTGTCTGCACTGCGAAAAAAAATTTAGGAAAATTAATGCCTTACCAGGAAACCATAGCACAGATTTTGAAAATTTGTTAACTTCTTCGTTACTGGCTTACTTCATTGATTTTTGGCAGCAACTCGACAATATCTTCTTATAGAAATATAGATTATTAATGCATTTTAAAAGTAAAAAAATATATACATATATAGAAGTAGCGAGAAAATACATTTTAGTGATCAGAAATCGATAGAAATGATAATAAGATCGGCAAAACAGACCAGAAAAAAAAATATATATAGAACAAAAAAAAAAAAAAAACAAAAAAAATACGAATTTAGCATATGACATAAACCTACTACAGTATTCACGTATATCATTTTATCGTTAATAACATTTGATGTATGGTAGATTTAATATTTTCAAAAAAAATATGTGTATTTAGGCCTCTTGTATACAGTCCTGAGTATTTGTAAGTGCTTTTTATCTCTGTACGTCCACTTTTACATAAAAAATAGAAAAGAAAAATTACCAGAATACCGAAAGAAAAACAAAGATACAAATATTTCTTATAGCAGTAGACTCGATGTGAATTTTTCAGATTATTCATTTGTAAACCGTGATGTGTATTTTAGTAGAATATTTTATTGTGAAAATCCGAAGTATGTTTGTATTCCCATTCGAAGTGTTTTTAATCAGATTTATGCATAATAAACATTAAAAAAAAAAGATTTTTAGATGCCATTATTGGCTGCCAGTATTAAGTCGTTTTGCTGACTATGCACTTGTATGAACAACAGAGTTTGGAAATTTCTGCTAAAACTATTTTCTGTTATAGCCAGTTCTGTATCTTTATCATTACGATGTTGTTACACATAATTATCTCAAATAATAAATAATATATACATATATATATATATTTGCTTCTATAAATATTATTTGATGTGTAACGGTTATAAAAGCAAACAAACAAACAATGTTATCGACTGTTTACAAACCAAAACTGTTGTCCTACTTTAAAAAAAAAAAATTACTGTATATGAAAATGATAAATATTTAAGCTTTCAAATTATAAATTATATGTTACTAAAAATATAATAAAAATTATTTTAAACTTAACTTTGGAGGAATGTTTTATTTTAGCAGAGTTATGAGGAAGCAAACTTACAAAATTGTCATTTTATTTTGTCTTTCTATATTTATACGTATAAGCCTATACTATATACTTTTTCTTGTATCATATCCAATTTTTACACGTGCAACGATACATTGACTCATCATATTGACACTCAGCAAACATATGTTACTTCAAAATTAGAATATTTTGTTTCCTAGTTTAAAAAAAAAAAAAATTCAAGCTGATGTAAATTACGAATGCTTATCATTTAAATCATACAAAAATAAATAAATAATGAATTTTATTAAACAATTAAATTAATTTTTAATCATACAAATTCATGGTGATCTATTATCTACATAAAACTTTATCGTGGTATGCAATTTTTAAAGCAATAAAATTTTCTATACAATATTGGATAAACATTTATGAAATTTCGTGAATTCTTTCTTAAAGCATAAGCATTAAAACTTTCATACTTTAGTGCTTGAAGGTCTGTTCGAGTTGTATGCAATATGTTCTTGATTTTTGATTTATATATTTTAATATTTATCCGAATTTAAAAAAATATATTTATACTAAACTTGGAAGAATTTTTCAATATAAAATATAAAGCTGCAAACGTTATCTGGAGGTTTAAAAAGTGAAAATATTGCAATATGAAAATAGTCAAATGTTAAAAAAAGAATTTTTGATATGATTAATGCGAGTCGAATATCCAATTATGGATCATAATGAATAGGAAAACTGCTAGAATTTTTTCCTTTTTAAGTGACTTATGGAACTAGCACTTCACTTAATGGTTAATCGAAAAAGTCGTTTACTCTGGCTTCAGAATAAAACTATTTTTTATGATCCGTGTAGTCGTTAAAAGTCCGCAAACATGGTTTCTCTAACTAAATGCCTTTAAACTCTAAAAATATATTTTATGCATAAATTATTGGTATTTTTCTATGCAATAATTTATTATTAAATATTTTTCACATAATTTTCTTTTATTAAACCAATACAAGGGACTCGTGTACCCGTATGATCACACGAGTAAAGAACCAGACAGAAAAGATACAAAGAAGCGAAACAAGATACATAAACTACATCACATCAATTGCACAACATCCACCAGTTAATCAATTTATGAGCTTTACCCAAAAAATCAATAAAGGCCCTATAATCGACATCATTATAGAACCTAGCAATGTTTACACGTCCATGAATGCCATAACGCAACATAGAGAGAGCTCTACCACAACATGCTGCACAGACTGCACAGAAGGATTGTCACAACACGATGCACAGACTGCACAGAAGAATTGTCACAATAACAATAATTATATTTAAAAACGTGAATGTTTAAAAATGAAATTCTATTAATTACATTTATCTTTTCATTCGAGTTCTGTTTAAAAAAATAAAGGATAACTTGTAGGATTAATACCAGTTGTCAAGACAGTCTAGACATCTCTCAGAAAGATGATAAATATACCGTAAGAGGATACTAAAATTTAATTCGAATTTAATAAAATATAATTTTTTATTAATTAATTCTGTAATAGCATTGAATAATAAGAATCTAATTTTATTTTTATTACATTAAAAATCGATTTTTTTCTAATAATATCATCGAAGTAAAATAAAATTTGCTGTAACTCTTCCTCTTGAGATATCTATATTTAATCTTACGTTAATAAATAATGAATGTGATCCACATATGCATCTCCTGATAATCAATATGTTGACATTGAAACAGTGCTTTTTATTATCGAATTCTGTGGATATTTTTGGTTTCTTTATCTTGTCGATAATTTATTATACTCGTTTAATTAATTTCATTTTAATATAAATTTGTATAAAATTAATGACACTATTTTCTATCTATCTATATATATATATATAAAACTGCAATTTTTCGCATTAAAACGTTGATATGGATATCAGTTGGGGGATAAAGAAGAGATTGCATAAGTTTAACTCAAGCAATTACCATTATTCGTTTATATCTGTTTAATCATAACATAAGAAATATAAAAATGTTACTTAACCACACTTATCAGGTACGATTTAGGTGACCAGTATGCCATAGGCAACTCTCCCACTACATACTGTATATAAGTTTGTAACTCAATTATGACAGGCAAAAAATGTTTCGACCTCGAAACAAGTATCGTGTTTAAAGTAATGTAAACAACTATTCAGTTATTACTACTATAATTTTATCAATATTTATTGATAAAATAATCGAAACGAATTATAAATAAAATATTAAGTAAGTGAAAACCAGACTGTATTAAATCTTACCACCAACGATGGTGTTAAACATGTTATGGCTATAGATAAATCCAAACTGCAACATAAGAGAACAGATTTATAGGCTATATGTAGCTTAGCTGTTACTCAATAAGCGTAAAAACTAGTTAACTACATAATATCTCTAACAGTTTATCTAATTTTACTTATTCGTATCAAAAAAAAAAAAAAAAACTTAGAAACTGCATTTTTTAAATATTGGAATGGAATTTTTCTAGGTTAAGTGTCTAATAATAATTATTCTATTCTAGCCAACGAGAAGTTATAAAGCAACAGTTATTCTTCTTTTGAACAGTAAATCTATTCATGTAAGTAATACATAATAAATCAAGTTAAAAGAGCCCACTTCTGTTCTGATGAAAGATTCTTCACAGTTACTGTCTTATCTTCTTATATGTTCTGATATCATCCAAGGACTTTTTCTTTCCCAATTAACTGATGTTAGATAATTTTTTTACATTTTATAAAAATTGATAACTAAATATAAAAAGTTTACAACTAAATAATTATTTTAATGTTTATTGTAATTACTTTTTCCTGTTTGGAATGAGAAAATGGAAAATATTACGGTTGAAGGGATTTTTTTTTTTACCCTACTCACTATAATGGTTTCAATGTCATACGAAGGGATAGGAGAGATTATCCCGGTTTTGTCGCGAACTAATGAGCTTAATAGCCTGGATATCTATATATAGCAACTGGAGAGTTTATGGTTGTGGTGAAGAGCCAACACCTGGCTGCTGACATTTCAATAATTACATGATTCATCCCATTCGTAACATATTTAAAAACGGAATTCTTTATCGACGATTCTCTCCATCTTTAGAATATTTCATACCACTTGTCTCGTTCTATATAAATATTCCAAAAATTATGATCAACTTCCATTAATAATTTTTCCATTAACTTCGAATAGAATTACAATATTGCTGAGATAAAAACGATAAATCAGTTCCCGAACATTTAAACATAATTAAAATCGGAAACATGTTTTTTATAAATATTTTTTAAAATTATTTACTGATATTTAAACAGTAAATTTATAGAATGATTTAACAATTTAACCTTTGTGTCTAATATTACAAAACTTAAAAATTATTTCCTTACAGTTATCATACTTCAGATGTATACACAAAATAATCCTGATATAGATTCCCACCAACTACATCTTTGCATGACATAAATAACAATTGTAAGGTTATAATGTTTCAATTTTATAGAAAAAAATTGTTAAAGATAAAACAAACAATGATTATCCATTATAATTTATACATAGGTGCGGCTGCAGTCTTCAAATTTATCACGTTTGGGTTATTGTTCAATTGTCTTTAACACATAATTTTGTGTCACTTATGTTAATTATTACCAAACCTTAAATTGTATTTTTCTTACAGTTAATTCTGTGTTACTCATTGTTAAAGACACGTTGTTGTATAAGACACACGTGGAAAATTTATTTACGTTACTTGTTGTAATACACAAAAATAATAATACAAAATTAGTTGTAATACAATACACTCAAATAAGTAAGAACACAAATAATAGTTATAAAATTATGTGAATTATTACAAAATTATTAAATTATTACAAAATTATGTGTTATTATTTAACACATAATTTTGTATTTAAATAACACATAATTTTGTAAAATATATGTTATTTAAATATACTGTACAACACATAAATGTGTTATATGTGTGTTATATACACACATACACATATGTGTATATAACACACATATAACACATATACACACATACATACATGTGTATATACATATATACACATATGCATATACATATAAACACATATACACACATACATACATGTGTGTATACATATATACATATAAACACATATACACATGTGTATATGTATTGTAATAATTGAAGTGTGCCAATGTACACTTCAATTATTTTAATTTTATTTACATACAGGCTAACAAATGCTGTTTGTTATAATAAAGTTAAGGCAAGAAATACCAGAAGTAAATAATTTCTGACGTTTTCATCTGTATCGTAAATAAAATCCAAACGTCTGTGTATAATATTTTTTAAGTTTGGTATTTATAGTACAGGAAAATTGTCCTGAATTCATTAAAAGTTATTTTTGCACTAAAAAGTCTATTAACATGCACATCTTTAAAAAATAATAATAAATTAATGAGTTTGACTACAGAAAAGACAAAATTCTTTGAAATGAAAAAAAAAAAAAAAAAAGAAAAATTAGGGGAACAAAACTGAATTAAGTTTGTTACCATAATAAAACAAAACTAAATTAACTTTGTTTCGGTAAAAATAATTACTTAAAAAAATTTCAAAATTAAGTAAAAATTGGAAAATAAAAGTATAAATTCTTAAAATAAATGAAACTTTATTATTACAATTTTTTTTTTTTTTAAATAATTGAATTTTGTTTAATTATTTTAAGAATTTTAATTAATTCCAATATATTATAATTAAAAATTAAATAAAGTAAATTTTACATTAATTATATTTACATTTATTAATTAATAAAATAAATAATGTATGAATTAGATTGTTAGAAAATAAATTACTTTTATTTTTAAATTATGAATATACATTTTTTTTTTTTTAAATTAAATATAAAACAGTTTAAAGAATATTTTCAATTAAAGTTGTATATAAATCTAATATAAAAATAAATAAATAATAATAAAAAATATATCACGTTTCTGTCTCGATAAAATTTTAATGTTTTTTTGCTATAAAAATAAAATAAATAATTCTTTATTTTATTTATTTATTTTTTTTAAATAATTGATGTAAATTATCCAAAATTTTGAGTAAAAAATCTGGTATATCTAAAAACAACATGGATATTCGTACGAAAAAAAACAAAAATATTTAAAGTATATGAAGCTAAACTGGGATGAAAAATGGAACAGGAAATATTTTAGTCATGTAGATGACTTATCTAAATTCACTGGACAATATATCATAATTTAATTAATTAAAATAAAAAATTTGGTTATTAAAGATAATTTTGTTAGGATGTAAACAATTGTCAAGCGATGGCATGGTAACCAACACGGTGTTTTGAATAATAAAGTTTACCAGCATAAAATTTGTTTGCTGCAATGTTAAGCATGTTAATAGTTCTTTGCTTAGAAAATTTTGCTTCTCGAAATTGATCTTTCGAGATAGTGAATTCTTTTTAAGGCACATAGAACGAAGAAAATTAGTTACATGGAATTCCTTTCAACGAAGAGATAAGAGAAATCAATTCGAGAATACGTCCCAGAAAATTCTTTTTAATTTATAAACTGTTTGCTTTCCTCGGATGTATAAAAATGGGTTGAAACAACAAAAAACATGAAGCGTACGAATCGAACTAGTAACGATCTATCAACCTTAATTTTTTAATTGAAAATAAACTAAAAAAAAATTAAATTTTTATAGCTTTCGATACTAGGCCAACATCCGATGTTTATAAATAGTAACCAGATGTATCAGAAATGAATATAAAGAGGATACATATCATGTTTTTTATTTTGGTTTTACTTGATTATAGAGTCGCATCTTCTCGTTCTCTTAGAGTCTTGATTATACAGTCGCATTTTATCATCTTTAACCGATGATAAAATGCAATTTTATCCTTAAATAAATATGAAGCGGACGATTTATCTTCAGATATATATATAAATTGTTAGGAAATTGCCTAACATCAGCTTCACCACGCTTTACAAATTGCTTTTTAAACCAATTCTGAAAACATGGTATGAGTTGCATATAAATCAATAATAATTTTTCTCCTCGTTATTTTTTAAAATTCTCTCGATTTTTTTTTTCTTTTTTACTATGATGGCGTTCAACTGAACATAATTTTATAATTATACGCATAAGATTTTATTAATTTATTTATCATCGATGAAGATAATTCGATTGTTAACGCTAATAATACATTCTACTAATTATCTCGAAAATTTCTTTCTTAATAAAGGCATATAAAATAATATTTAACAGTTTGATAGGAATGTAAATGTATTAAGGACAATTAATTTATTAACAGACTTTAATTCTACTTAATTACTTATCAGATGTAAATCAGTTCCTAAAATTTTAATTAGATTCGTTAAATACGATTCTCAAATAGACTTAATCTGTCATTTGATGCTTACGTTTTATAAAAAAAAAGAATAATAATTTATCAAAAAACAGAAAAATATAAAAAAAAAAAATTATCATAATTAATTTCAGATTCCAATCGATAGAAAGAAGAAAAAATTAATATTTTTGTCAGTAATCTTACTTATAGGTAAACTTAACCATCTGTGAAGTTAGAAAAAATTTGAAAACTATAGAAAAGTATATTATTTGAAACAGTGGTTCTCAATCTTCTCATAAATGTGTACCACCAAAATCAAAATTCAAAAATTTCAGTACCACCAACAAAAAATATGTCTTGTATACTCGATATTTTTTGATCTTTTTTTTGTTCGAGCGTTGTATAACTTTTAATTCAC
>WUQG02296601.1:0-19444 GCA_011317285.2 Androctonus mauritanicus | reverse complement strand
TGATAAATAAAATTAATATCTAAGATCTTTTCTTATAACTGCAACCATGGATCAAAAAGCTCAGAAGCAATGCATTTAAGATGTTCATTTTCAAAAATGAATTCATTGTTTCAATAAAAAAACTCAAGAAAAAAAAATTGTTTTAATAGTTTCTGAAAGTATGAAACTTAACATAGCCGTTTGTTTTTCTAGATTAAAAAAACAACAACAAAGATTTGATTCATTTCCGAAATTGAAATGAGCACGATTTTCAGTAGCTTCAAGAAATTTCATAAAATTATTAAATTTCACATTTTTCAAAAATAGTAAGCTTACCAACGATTTGACTAATTTCTTAAACTTTGATTTATATAGAAAATTAGATCAAGTTAAATAGTTTTCATTTTCGTAAAAAAATGCTTTTTTAAAAAACTGAGTTAAAAAAAAATTTTTTTTGGAAGTGTGAAATTCGACATCTATTGGTTTCTATAAGCGTGTGCGTTTTAACGATGAAACTGAATGAGTTCTAGAAAATATTCTATTTCATGAATGAAATGAACACCGCTTCTAGAAAATATACGTCAAATTTCACATTGAAACCTTCAATTGTTTTCTAGTACACGTTCAATTTCATAAATAACGGTTCTAGAGAAGAGTAGAAGTTCAAAAATAACGAATTTTATATGTGAAATTTGATATCGCTTTAAAAATATATTCGATTTCATGAATGATGTGAACAGCTTCTAGAAAATGGTTAATTTCATAAAAGAAATGAACATGTTTAGAAAAAGAAACTTAAAAAAAATCTGTCAAATCGTTCTAACAGTTTATAAAAGTGTGAAATTTAACAACTTTTTTTTCGGAAATTGAACATTCAACCCTAAAAAGAAAATAAATTCAAGAAAAAAAACAATCTGATTACCAACGGTTTCTAAAATTGAGAAATTTACAGAAAACCTCATTAAACGAGAGCGAGTTCGGACTATTTCGCCAAAAAAGGGGACGTTATCTAAGAAGGAATGATGTTGACATCTATTCCCCAACGATTGTTCGCTGTTAGAGATAATTTTTTTCCCTTCTTCTTCTTTCCTTCTTTGCAAGACGGACAACAAAATCACCAGAAGTTAGACAAGTGTAAAGATAGCAGTATGTTAACTGGCTGGATAGCAATTGCAGCAGCAGCCAGTCAGGTCGGCAACGAAAGATTTCCTGTGCTGTCCCAGGTCTAGCTAAAATTTTTATTATTGTTGAATAACTTATTTATGTAAGCCGAAACGTAAGTAGTCTACTTTCACTTTTATGATTATGTTTTCGCTTTACGCAGAGTGTAAATTATTTTTGTATGATGTTTTCTCGAAATGATGAGTGCTACTAGAATAAATTGAACAGTCTGCTGTTTCTGATTTTCCTGTTTATTTTGAATATTCGTAACTTATGTCCGGTCTTCTTATCTAACTCTGGGAATCTCGGGATTTTAATTAAGCTGGGATCTGCCAAAAACAAAAAAAGAAAAGAAAAATGAAGAGCGAACACAGAGAGATTGGAAAAATCTTTCAGTTGTGGATTTAACCGTTAATATATATAATCAGAAGACTTTAAAAAAGAAAAAGAAATCTCTTTTGGCAGGCAGCAGATTAGCAATCTGCATTATTACGCCGACTATAAAATCTGATTAGTAGCAATGATTTTAATATCTGCCCATTTGAGATAATGCAGTTTAAATGTTACTTTTCCTAAATATAAAATGGACAATTTTTATTTTCTCGTATTGCTCTTCTGTTACATTTTACGGTTATTCTTTCATTTCCATAAAAATAACATTCTAATTGCAATTATTAACGTTGAATGTATGCACTTGTCTTCGGTAGCGGACTAGAAAAACCTTTCAAGCATTCATTTCCCAGAAGTTTAATTATTTCCAGTTGATAAAAATTCGTCGTAGTTTGCTTCAGTTTTTCACCTGATTCTTCCTCGCTTTATCCATTCACGTTCAAAAGCACAACTTGCCAATAAACGAAAACTTGGCGTCCTTTAGGGAGAAACTTATCGACTCTAAGACGCCTCTGTAGCACTGGCAGTAACTTGATCAAAGTAAGTGCACAGACGCACGTCGGAACAAGCTATTACTGAAGAAAGGGAAGATGAGGGGGGTATGAAGAAAGTGGAAAAAAGAACGCAGTCTTTAAAACGCAGCGGGTAAAACCCATAGCAGGGAGAGGAGCGGGGCGGTTTTTAAAGGAGTCTGCATTTGATTTAATCAGGTGATGGGACTGATGCTGGCTGCCATTAGCAGAATGCTACGGCTGGCCAAACCCGACCAGAACTTTACCCAGGATCGTACCGAAACTGAAAGCAAATGATCGCCAGAGTGGATAATAATGTGATCTTTTGTTGTTTCGACTTAAGGGGTTCGACTATAAGCTTATTTTATGGTTCTTTATATGTGGAATATTTCTTACAATATTTATGGCCTCCCGACTTATTTTTTGACTTTAAATTCAACAGTTTGGGAACACATATTCTCTTGCAAACCCCAAACCTAACTTTGCCATAAAAATCTACGGGTGCTAACTCAACGTCACTTAACTACGCAAAAAGATATAATTACGTGAAAGTTAGTAAAATTCACGTTTTCGTTTTATTTATTTTTTTTTAAAGTACTTCTTTTTTTGTTTATTCGCAGAATTTTATGTATTAAATTGCACAAGATATTTTGCCTCCTCCGGAAATCGAAAAAAGGTCACAAGTGACGCTTGGGTAGTTACGGCATAAATCATAATCTGAAAACACGATACAGCTTGTTGATTTTAATCTTTCTTGTAGATGCAAGAAATATGAATGCAAAAAAAAAAAAAAAAAAAAAAAAATAGAGAGATAATCCGTGCTGTCGCATCCGAACAGGTGTAGTTTTTTTTTTGTTTTAATACGATTACTGATCGCCTACAGAAAGAATCGATCAGAGATAAAAATCGAAATTATTCTACTCTAATCGTAACGCGAATAAACAGATTTCAATCTTTCAAGGCTTTAACTAAACTACTGTACAACACACGAAATCTGAATATCTTTTTTTTGGCGAATTTTCTTAAGGATTATAAACAAAATTGCTATTCCATTACTTAATACAGGAATATATTAGATTCAATACTGGGAATAACAAATATGGACGGTGCATTATTTCCGTTTTATGAAAACATTAAAAGACCAAAACAAAAACAAAACTAGATTTGTAATAATAGTATTTTATGCGGTTCGATAGCGGGAATTATTGATGCAGATGTAAAGAAAGATCGCATGTAACTGTCGGAATCCAAAAAACATTCGGCTATTTTATAAATATACACACGTTTAAAAAAAAAAGATGCATAGGACCGCGCTTTATATTTTATAAAAAATAATTATCTCGTAGCAGAACTTCTTATATAAATATACATATTTTTATTTATTTTTTTTTGCCCTTAATGTTGTGTGCCGGAGAAATTCGAAAAGTAAATTTATACCCTGCCTTTTCATGTTATGAAACCTATATCACAAGAAAACGAATGCTGAAGATGAATAAAACATGAATTTATCCAATCAACCTACGGCTTAAATTGTATATTTATATCCGAGCACACTTTCCTCATACATAAAGCTCTAACATTGCAGAAAATCATTTAATGCAAGGTTAAAACTATCGATACCAACACAATATTATGTTAGATACTGTTATATTGGACCTTTAAATAAAATTAATGTTGGATAAAAAAAATTTCCTATTCATTCATTCCTAACCGAAGGATATATAGAAAATATATATATATATATATAGTAGATATCGAGCAACATATTCATCTAAACTTTCAACTTTTTTTTTCGGAGGTTAGCATGTTTAGTGAACATTACTCTAGCAGAGGGGATTTGGAAATGAATCATCCTCAATAGTCAGAAGACCTATAACAGAGAATGACGACTACCGAGAAAAGCTTAGACCGCATCCATTTATTTAAACTAACTGGTCTGCCTAAAAGGATGTGGTCCACGTAGGCCAATTATCTCTAACCAGTTCTAATCGGTGAAAGTCAAAACAGGCTTCTAAGAAAGGCCACGACAACCTAGGCATACTAACAAAAAACATAAAGAAAAAAGTATATATACTGTATATACTTCTTTTGTTTGTACGGTTTTTCTTCCAACAGGAATCATTCTCACTTAAAATTTTTGTAGATGAAACATTAAATAGATCCAATTATATAATTTTATTTTCTTTTTTTTCGCTCCTGTAACAATTCCGGAAAACGTTTTTCTGTTTCTTAAATCCTTCGAGATTGATCAAATAGCGAATTTCTTTGTGCATGTCTGTGTGTGCGTTTTTTTTTTTATTCTTGCGAAAATTAAAAAAAAAAAGCGACAGAAAGTTTATAGAAACACATGGGAATCCAATAATAATTTTATTTTTTCGCCACATAAAAAGAAGTTATCAATAATTGTTTAAATTAATTTGTTTAGCAGAGAAAGAGAGACGGGTTTCGGAAAAAAAGGCGCTTACGCGAGTACTTCGTAAACGGTTGCAAAGGGATTCTTTTGTCTTTCGCGATGTGTTCTTCGAGACAAAGATAAAACAGACGCAGGCGATAGAAAGACGGGCATTCCTGAAAAAAAAAGAACATTACCATCTAACTCCACATCCCGTGACTGGCAGAATCCGAGAGGCGAAGTAAATCCGAGACAAATCGCCAACAGCCAGGGATAGATTGGATAATGGTAGGCAAATAGAAAATGGGGTCCTTTACTTGCCATTCTACCGTTCTTGGCAGAAACGGGTGTAAAAATGGAGCGCAGCTCTATTCCGAGAACAACGTGGATACGAGCCGGTATCGCGGAGATTTTCTTTATTTAGAGGGGGAAATTAAAAGATTCAGTGCTCATATATAAAAGGTAGAATTGCTTATGCGTAATACTACAAACTGATGATTATTATACATAGCGAGCATCGCAGTTACATACCAATTTTCGCATTAGACGGTGATTACAGCACTACAAGCATTTGAAACCTGTCCTATTCCATTTCCGAGAAGCAAAATTCGGATAAATCTCGAATTTCATCGGCCATTAAACGCGAAAAAAAAATCACATTTCTAGATGAAATTCTACTTAGATTAACGGTAAGAAGGATAAGCACGGGCAGATACCATTTCTCCTATCACTTTTAGATCTTTGATCTAAAAATCGAGCACAGTTCTAGATAGGAACGGTCACGATTCGATCAAGGTCGTTGTTATAGAAGAAAGCCTAATCAAAACAAAGCCCGGATGGACTGTTTATTGTTCTACATTACCCTTCCATCTATTGATCGCTGATCGAAGAACCATTTCTGATCGATTATATTCTTATTTAAAGCAAAGACAAACAGTGAGACTGTACGACAGAAATCAATCGTTATAGACATAGGCTCTAAGGTTCTTAATATCTACACACCGCCCGCTAATCCGGAGAGAATTAATTCGAGCAAATCAATGTCCCCCCCGTAAAATTGGATTAGATGAGATTAGTTTGAGAGGAAACCGATAGATGGAGCTAGATGGAAACAGGATGTAAAATTCTATTATGTGAGATTAAAGTGTTTATACTTGCAAAGTAGGCCAGTCGTTATTCTGTATACGACTCAAATCGAATGCTAACTATAGCCGAGTCTAATCTCATATTTAAATTTTCGACGGTAATTATCGGGAATCAAGCTTTATTATGGTCTCAGAATAATAAAAACAAAAAAACCGCTTTGAAGTTATAAAAATTCAGCTGCCGCCATTCTTTTCACGCGCTGCTTATTCGAATGATTCTAGAGTAGCTAAATAGGCCAATGAAAGTGATGTAATTTTCAAAATTTTGAAATTCGAAAGAATGATTAGTTTATTTTGATCTAAAGCCACCAATAAGCATTCAGAAAAGATTCTAGATCATTCCAGAATTCGGAATGACTCAATTATTTAGCCAATTAATATTTTTTTTCTTTTTTCGTTTCGGACTATCTAAACTGAACTTTCAAAAATCAGCAAAAATTTATGATGAGATCGGCGAAGAATAAAAATCGTCAAAATCTGAAAATTTCCCATTTTGGTAACGTTCCTTATTTATATAAATTAGATATTGTCAGATGCAGTATGTGGACGAAAAATGATAATTTTTCAGCTTTCGCGAACTGCGACAATTGATAACGTGATACTGTAGCGCAGTGGGGGGAAATAACAATGCGATGTTACAGAGATAGAGAACGTGTTTAATTTTGAATTAACATTCTTGGTATGGCATAAAATTATATTGACAATTTTATCCGCCCTTAAACAATTGTTAACGTGATCTCAAACGATCACGCGACTAACGCAACTCGGTTTAACATTAAAGCTGAATATTATAAAATATATCACCGCCTAGAAAAGGAACTGCCGACTATAAATTATTAAGCGAGCCCATACTGCACACACACACAACCACTTTACTAAGCATTAGTGAGAAATAATAAGATTTAAAGCTTTAAAAATAAAATAAAATAAAAAATTCAGAAATTTTCGTGGTAATTAGAGAGATTTTCGAAACTTTCCGGGAAAGCATAGTCTTAGTCATGCCTCGTTTCGTGACGTTCAAAAATAACAGTGCGATACTACTACTACCACTACTACTACAGGTATAAAGTCGTAGAGCACATGTCACGTGATGACCTGGAGGGAAGACATTTTTATATCGCCGTAAAGATTTTACGACGACGACGAAACTACCTACTTACGGTAGTTACATGATCGTACGGCCTGTCAAGTAGGGTATTAACGATCTACCTTCAGGTGACTGGCGTAGATTTGTCTCATTCTTTTTCCATCTGTCGGTAGATCTACTTTTGTCAATTCTTACTGATTTATGACAGATTTATTAGTTTCGCTCTAAAAACTTACGTCTACCAGATTCAGATTAAAATGATCATAACCGTATTCGAGACTTCGCTACTTCTGCCGCTGCTGTTAATAAACGTAACACATACGAGAAAGATTACGGCAATAAAAAGTAATTTTATTATCGTACAATTTGTACTCAGATTTTTAGTAGGCCTATCTTTATTTATTTATAGATTTATGGAGCCGACAAGTTTCTAATTGTAGAAACTTGACGTGATACGAAGATACCAAAGTTTTACTAGTAGGCCTAGCTGGAAACGTGATGCTGTCGTGAGTAAAGTGAGATTAGAACCTGTTAAAATGGCGCCTGGTTTAGTTTAACGTGACCATGCAGACTTTTTTAAAGCTAAAATTAAATTAAAGGCCCTAAATCAAAGAAGTTTTAAGTTCGCTGATACTTTAAGTTGCTTAAACTGAATACAGTATAGCACAACAGCTCAGTTTATGATGGTAAATTGATAACTAGACTCTACGGTTTTAGTTAAAAGGAAGCATGAAAGAATTTTGAATATCCCGCAAAAAAAAGAAAAGAAATTAAACGAGTAAAAGTTTAGCACGATACCTAAACTTGGACAGGCCTGTTTAAATATTGCAAACCGATTTAAGTGCAAACACTTCCATTTTGTAAACTTCCATGTTTGAAAAGAGAAGTTAACAAGCCATTTTCGTAGTTATTTTCGTATTACAAGGTCTTCCGAAGGATAATTTTAGATCTAATTTCGTTCTGAAATCACATAAGAGCACTGGATCATTCGATCTTGCGTAAATTATTACGATATTAGATATAATTTATAAAAATAGAATGAGAGAAACAGAAACCAGAGATTGTGTGTCGCAATAAGCGATAAAAAAAACGGGGAAGTTTGATAAATGACACGTATCCGAATCATCATTATTACGTAACAATGACACATATCCGAATCATTATTGCGTCATTAGGCCTTCGGATAAAAACCGTACGAAATCTTTAAGAACTGGACGATTCCTTAAACTGTAAACCGTCGAATATTTGTATGGGCAAATTAATTAGCTTCGGTATCCGTTATGAAGATCTAAAACGTTGAATTAATTTACCGAATTGGCCGAAGATGCAGCGATGACGTAATTTACTCGAGAGGCGAATACGAAGATTTAGAACGGTAACAGTTAATTCGCTTTAAAGATCGAATTATGACGTAATTTCTACAAAGTATAACTACCGAAAGGTACTAGAATGATGACGTAATTTTCTCCGAGCGCTCAAATGCCGTAGTTTTAATGTTGTCGCAATTTGCTTAAGACACAAGGAAAGAGAGAGCGAGAGAGGACTAATAGTGGTGTCATTTTCTTAATGTATACGTTGGAGATGACGTCATTTTCAGGATTCCAGCCTAAAAATCTCCCCATCTGAACAGATACGCTTGAAGAATTTAAACCCCTAGAATCAGTTATCGTCACCGGTTTAATATTAAGCTTAATAATAATAATAATATGAGAAAAGTAGACAAATTTCATGGGAGATCTGCTTTATCCAACTGTTAACTTATTTTAAAAGCTATAGTAGTCATTGGTTGTAAGTTTTATAAAAAGGGGGAAAAAGTAGCGAAATATAATTGTCTTTCCTGCACTAGATTTCAATAGTGATACAGCCATCCAATTATTTGGTTCAACTCACTCAAGTGTAAGAGATATCGGCAAAACGGACAGACAATGTAGAAAATGGCTTAATTAGCGACGAACGTCTAAAGGTTTCCAATATTGCTACAAACCAGATGGACAGAACAGATTGCAAAGTGGAACTTGGATGATCTGATTATCCGAAGCGCAAGAAAGGAAAAAAATTTTAATAATAAAATCTTATACAAAGCCGGCATTCTATATATATAAATATATATATATACTCTGCTCGACAATAAAAATGCGCGTATAATTTGTTTGACAAAATTATAGATTTACCTCTATTAATTTTCTTATTGGATAGAGTTGAGTGATTAGTAGTAATTTACCATCCGAAAAGCGTATATTTAATGAGAGTAATCATTAATTATTCTTTCAAAATCTGCATAAAATTCGCAGCAAACTTAAATATTTGCACTGGAGTAAAAATAAAGCCAGAGTTAGTGTTCTGGCGGACGGAAAAATCCAAATAAATATTCTCGGACTTTAATAATAATAAATCAACATAATTTACATCTTTTTATAATGCTAATAGACTATAACAATGAAACGCCATCGTCGAAATTATTACTATTCTTTGAATTAACTTGTATCCCACCCATAAAGGTTCGTGAAATCTTACGCATTTGCGTGACAATCTTATTCGGTCGCATGCGTGTTTCGTGATGATTATCAAAGACATATCTCGTAGCAATTTCTGTTATAAAATATGTTCGTAGATGTTACTATGGTAACCGGGACATCTTTATCCTTGTCAACATACTTAGTTCTGATCTTCTGTATTTTAATTACGACCAGGAATAGCTCTTAGCTGTTTTCTTGTTTTACTAAATCACTTATTTTAATGGCAGAGAAAATACACTGAATTAGATAACAACTCGATAGAAATGTTTGCAAATTTCGACCATACTTTTAACAGCTTTTAACTATTTTCTTTTTCGCTTTTAATTCCTGATACTTTTAATTAACAGGAAAAGGAGAGAAAGAGATTTAGAGATACGGCATTTTCGCTATAAATCTGCTAAACTTCCGAACGTTATATGCGGAATTTATGCTATGTAAATAAATATATATTTTTCCTTAGGTTATTTATCTATTGATCAGATGTATTAATAGAGAAAAATGCAACGTTACACCAGTCGTAATTTGATATATATATATATATATATATAAAAAAATTCTTTAGTTAGTGAGAAAACTTTCCTAACTGGAGCCATCGATATTCGATTCAGTTTCGGACCACTAAACCGCAAGAAAAACTACGTAAGAGGACAGCGGACACCGACAGGTACGGACAATGATGTATGACGTCGAAATGGTCAGCGAGCCATACCACCAGCTGGCCACATAAACCAGGATTAAATCACCATCCATCATAGCCGCAGGTCTCACACCAGAATGAGGTATGTCAGCTCCCTGATACCACAACACGTGTACCTGGTTCACCCCCTTAAAGCATTTACATATTATGCACCTAACTGTTGGATCAACAACGTTTAAATGGCTGTTTCACGTTTCCTTAGTAGGAAGCGCATTACGTAAATTTATCCTTTTAGACAAACATAATTTACCAACGTAACATGGCGAAATTCACCTTCATTTACCAGTCAATTGTTATGTAAAAGATCGGATGCGATCGATGACGAGAACCTTCGATCACGCGATGCGTTCCTCAGCATAGCGTAGCGTCACGGTGACGTCTCTGTCTTTTCCAGTCACGCAAACGTGTCCTTAGAGTGAGATTCTCGATAGCATCACGAACGTTCTCTCACCTTCGCTTTGGTGCTACAGACGGTGACGAAGTAGCCATCGTGACGACTTAACGAGGCCTCGGACAGCTAGTCGATCACGAGATTCAATGAAATCGAACACTGGTTATATATACACACATATCAGCCTTATTTCTAGTCCAAACCAGAACAAGATCTAAAAAAGAGCATGCGTGATCAGTATCTTACAAGCCAAATAATTTAAAAACAACTGTTCCAATTCAGATAAAACTCGACTGCAAGATTAAAAGACTCGAGTGCATTTATATTACCTAGTTTCGCACAGAACAATTCAGTAACGGTGACATCTTTTAATTAAATCGGAACGGCGCTATAACTCTCTAACGCTTTACCAGAAAACCGAAATAGCGTATCGTCTACCAATCAGAATTAGCGAAGAGAGTTGAAAAAAATCCGATTTAAGCAAATTATTTCTAATAAATCATTTTGCAGGATAAGTTGCGTCGTTCAATTATCAACGACTTATAATCCCAACAGGGTAGTTATTTAATGGCGTAGAAACGAATCAGAGAAATCCAATCAAAACCATGGCAATGGAATAGATGGTTCCAGAAATTTCATCTCTCGCCCACGTCTCATTTCTAGGAAATTGGATGGTACATCCCTCCCATCCACGGAAAAAAAAAGTAAAAGAAAAAAAGGCTGGACTCAGAAACGGGGGAATAGAGTAGGACAGAGACAACCCCTCATTAATCTGTTGTGCGTTAAACTCCGCGCTAGCGTATATTTTTTCTTTTCTATCTAGCTCAGTTGAAATTCCAATCTAGTTTGTAGGGTGCACGCGACTCTTTCCCCTCCTTCGATACTATAACGTTGTTACTACCAATTTCGAAGGTTTTTTTTCTTTTTTTTTATTTCTATTGTCTGATGAAGACAGCGCAATGATTTGTTGTACTCCGACCATTTCAAACATGGGAATTTGGTCGTCTGTTAACCATTGATGAAAACGTCTCTTTAGAAAAATCTAACAAAAATTTGGCATTTTGTAAACTTTCTCTTCAAACTATCTGTTTATCCGCGTTGCTCTTCCGCGTATTTTTAATAATGTTTAACGCCAAATACAGATTTCTTTTTTTAAAAAAAAGTTATGCACCAGACAAAAAAACGCTTCGGAGAAAATAACGGATTTTTGGTCTATCGGAAAATCGTTATGCCAGGAATTTAAATGGAGGATACCTTCCATATTACGTCATGCACAAGTATCAAAGATCAGGAATGCAAACAGCGATATAGCTACGCAATATTTTATAGCGCAAATTTAAGCGCAAAGTTTAGAAAAACGGAAAACCATTAGTTCGGATATACTCACTTATTCAAACGTTCGAAAACGGATAATTATTATTAAATATTTAAATAAATGAAGTTTTTTCTTTTCTTTCGTGAATGTGAAACATTAAAAAGATATCTCCAGTCGTTTTATATATAAATATATACGCGCGTGTTTTACGAAAACGGATTTTTATTTTTAGACTTGACGCTTTCGGTTAAATATTGGTTAGCGATTTAAAACTGTTTTAATTATTCTATTTTTTACCTAATGCGAATTTTACGTGCATTTAAGACGTGCTTTCAGAAGTAAAACATTTTAACTGGACTATATAGCTCGATACATATATATTTTATATTCCCCTTACGTGCCCCTTTATGCCCCTCGCCTAGCGCGTAGATGTATAAGATAGATACACACTCAGGTCTATCAGATATTATATAGATAGAGTCTGTTGGCTCCAGGGTTTAACTAAGATCTGATGAAAGCCACTGGTACCAAGAAAAATATAGTTTATCTTAATTAACAGCATGCAGAAGCGACTTTTTAACCACCACGTTATTTATACGCTGTGCCAATATAATTTTAGATTTATTGTAAATACTGTATACACTGTTGCTACAAAATTTACGAGATAAATCAATCAGAGGGGAGGGAAAAAAGGAAGAAGAAAAAAAAATTAGTGTAAATCAGAAGCACGAAAAGGTGCTAGAAGATTATTCATCGTGACGTACGCTTGGCACGGTTCAACGTTACGAACGTCTTTGCTATTTTCATCATCGACTCGTTAGTCGAGTCTACCTTGTCCTTGCTTCGGTTCGGAATGAACTATTTCTAACAGAAAAACCGGTACTGTATTTATCAATTAAAACCCCCTTCAAGGATTCTTTCTCTCTCTTTTTTTTTTCTATAATTTTACAGAATTTAAAGAAACTCGTAATAAATTATACGCTACGCACGTAATTCTATTTCGCGCAGGAGGGTGAATAAAATATGAGTAATAGGCGACACTGCGACCAAACCGAAGCTGCAGATCTAGCAGATTGAATTATTCAGGATATATATACTGTATATATAGATATAAATATATGTATAAATGTGTATAGGTTTTTTTTTTGTATATATATAAAATTATGTACATATTCGCCATCTTGGTTTTACAATACAGGTAGAATATCCTGAGGATATAATGAACGAAATATCACGACAGTAATTTAAGTGCCGGAAAGGTTAATTAAAGCTATGCCTCACTTCCGGAATGGCACCTCGGGGCTTCTATAGTAACAATATCGGCACGTAAGGCATGCGCAGTAAGATCCGGTTGCAAATGCTACTCAGCAAAACAGATTTTTTTTTACTTTTTTTTAATTAATTAAAAAAAAGGAGATATGGAGATTAAAGAACACACGTTATGTGTATTTTTGGTTGCTGTGGTAGTGTTTGTAAATTGCCACTTCATTCGATATTTGCAGTGTAGTGAAAACTGAACGCGTTTCGTCGTTTCCGATATCGCGTGCGAATCGTAACACGTGAGACGGATAAAAGGGAGGGCGGAGGCGTGTTTCGGTTAACTGTCGCTAGGAGGCATGACGCTGGCGATGTGTAGAAGGGATTTTTATAACGCGACTTTACGATGTGTTTGACGGGTGATTTTACGATCTGTTGGTGAACTCCTACAGACGTAAAAATACTCAATGGTTGATGACGTCACGCTCTCGCGCTCTTTCGGTCCGAAAGGTAATTGCGCTTAAATTGTCGTAACGCCAATTTCTACACTTTTTTTTATTTTTACTCTTATTTTATTTACGGCACTTTTTACCAATCTGTCGATTTCTCACTTCCGTATCGCCTTTTTTTCCACAAAGAGCAGCTGTTAACAAAACAACTGCTCTTCCTTGGTAACCAACGTGTAACACGTTACCATGCCAACTGCACGTTCCCAGCACGTGCGATGTCGATTTCATCTGTTGCCTATGGTCGTCATGGTAACGCTACTTCTCGCTTCACTTACTAGATGGCGTCCACGTCTGCTTTTTTTTTAAAGTTGCCAGATCGCATCCGGTTGTGTTGTCAACGTCCCGGAGATATATATATATCCATATTTTTTTTAATAAAAAAAATCACTTAAGAAGAGGGGGTAGGAAATACGGTATTTATTTATTTTCCGATTGGGTGTATCATAATTCGACAAGTTTCCTTCATTGTTTAGTTAGGTCGTGCATAATTCATTGGAAGCGACGACCAGCTATGTAGCAACACACGCACCGCTTAACTTTATGCTTCTTTTATGACTCGGCGGGATACTGACACTTTTCTAAACAGATACTCAACAGTTGATCATCGTTTTGAATTGTTTCAACGATCAGGGTTTGTGTTTTCGGTCGGATTTAAATTGAATTGCTCGAAACGATACTTATGTATGTCGTTACGATATCGATCACCTGTTGTCTTTGACCTATTCCCATAGCGTTAGTCATCTATTAACGCTACTTTTTTTTATCGAATGGCTCCACTTATCAGACTCATACTTTATACCACTAAAATCGATTCGGGGTATAAAATACCACTAAAATTTTACACGCGATGAGACTTTAATTGGGTCCGACTAACTACAAGTACGGAAGACGATTTAAAGCCGGCAGCGAAAATTTTATATTCATAAAAGAAATAATTTTGTTCCATAAATCAACAATGGAAACCTGCCACTATTTGTATCAACTATTGATCGTGTTTACGAGTTCTCTCTACTGAAACAAAGCGGTTGGAAGTCTATATTCCAAGTAGTGCGTTCCTGAGTCGGTTTTATTGATGCGGGTTCGTCTCCTCTAGGTAAAATAATTCATTCCGTTTTCTTTTTCTTTTTTTTTTACAGAGAAAAATCGCCTTCTTACCAAACCATGAACACAAAAACAGAATACTAAAGGCAAGTTACAAGAGCTGGTTGAATCCACTATAACACCGCATGCATTTATCGAGTTATCTTCTACCGAAGTGAAAATTGCTTTGATTTTATATATCAATATTAATGTTTAATGCGCGTACCGCATGCAAACAAAATTTAAATTTCTTTCAAGAAAACAAGAAAAGGAAAAGAGAAAAAAAAAAAAAAAAATACAAGAAATTTATAACCTTATTTGTGTCTTTGTCTGAATACTGTAAACATCAATCTAAACGGTAAACTGACTGTATAAAAAAAATACGCAAGAAGTAGGATTTTATTTTTGGAGCCAAATTCAATATAAGAAATTGTTGGTACCAATTTACAAACATCTATATCGGCTCCATTTCGTAACATAGTTTCTACCTCAAGAGTGCTATTTCTTATCTAAAATCAATATATATTTTTAAAAAGATAATTTGATAAACATGTTCTGATAATTTATAGATAGCATTACAGTCATAAACACCCAAAACTTTTCATTAAAAAAATATAGATATTTTTAGAAAACATTTTCCAATAATAAACACCACGAGAAAAAAAAAATTAACTGAGTAGCATCATCTCAAGTTTAAGCATACAGATTGAATATTAACAAGACTGATGCAGTTATATTTAATAGAAAACAACTATAAATAAATTCTTAATAATCAAATCATAAAATATATGTGTTTAAATTATTAATTGCAGGAATAAATTCGAAAAAAATAAAATAAGAAAAGTAATGTAATTTTTTTTAAACATAAAAAAAAAACAAAGCAATAAAATAACCATCTAATAAAATTTTTATTTTTTATAAAAGATAATGTATATACAGTACATATATAAATATATTCTATATTTAAAAACTGTACTATACTGTAACGATAAAAACAGAAAAACTACAGTGCTACAGAACGAAATGTTTACTTTGCACATGATATACTTCGTACACATTTTTTATGTAACAGAAAACGGAAATATAAGGGATATTATCATAAATGATGTAACTGTATTTTATACTATATTTCGTATATATATTTCCTCTTACTGTGTTGAGTATATACGTTATAAAACAGTAAGATATGCCTTATGGGATAATCGTGCATAGAAAAGTGAAAACTGTTCCGATATTTTCAGAATCTGAAATGTCTTCGGGGCTGTAAAATGGAAAATAATTCTACACCAGCTATATTTTCAAAAATTCCAGTTTTATGTAATAAAAAAAAATTGGAAATTTTTCTATAATTAAGAATAAATCATTAAATCAAATACGCCCATTTCATAATAAATATTCTAAAATGGAGAGGTGATCTTTTGGTTCTATGCTTTAATTTATGATAATGTATTATATACAATGCATATATATATATGATATTTGGATTTTATTTTATATATTAGGAATTATAAGAAGCAAAACTTAAACTTTCTGCGTCAACTCGAGCTCATTTTCTTCGGTTCGCCAATTTATGCAACAGTATTGGCAAGCAGGATTATAATAATAGTGGAGGATTTAACATAATACAAGATTTATTAAAGCAATCCATCTTTAGCAAAGTAAATTTCACGATAGAATTACAAGAGCTTAAGTTTATGTATTCATCAAAAAAAGAGAGGAACCAATAAAAATGACGAATGCGAGGATTTTGCACTTTAACTATCTTTTATGCATTTAAGTGGACTAAGAGCTTCCCAAATTATACACATAATTTGTTTTCATATATTTATATTATAGGGAAAAATTTAATTTCCACCAGAAAATTTTTAGATCGAGTAGTTTTTCAAAAGCTTTTTCCCCCCTCTCAATCGATTTCGATAAAAATGACACGAGATACGATTTTTCTCGCTCTCTGCTTTTATTATCTTCTAAATATATGTAGCACTATTAAAAGTGTTCGATAAAATGATTGATCATAAAACAGTTTGATCAATCTTGGTCTAATAATAATAATATCAAGACAGTCTATTTATGAATGTGGTCAGCAAGTATATATATCAAGGTTATATTCCCATTTGTCATTTTTTTAAGTATAAAATAAAAGAATGATATAAAATTTGATATTTATGTAACTATTTCTGTTGAATACATCGTGATTTGAATTTAAATTTTTCAGTTTTCTAGCTTTTGAAACTGATTACGAAATTTACTTTTTGAGACAAAGATCTCTTATTGGTGGAAAATTTTGTCGATTGCAACAGGTAACGACAGATTTTATCTATAACAAAATTCTGCATATTTTTCTAGAATATAAAATAAATTTTATAAATAACTGAAAATTTTCCGTAGAACAAATTTAAAAAGTAAATAAAGCATGTAAAATCCAAATGCCAGACAGGATGTTTTCGTAAAATCTAGAAACTTTTCAAGTAGAAATTAGCATTGTTCCGAAATAGACATGCTCTTATCTGAACAAGACCATTTAAAATGTTTACATTTACAAGAAGTCGAATAATGTATCCCCACCCACGGGCTCATTTTTGTAATCAAAAACAAAATTTGACCGAGGGCACTGGTACAAAATGCGAACAAAAGGATTCTTGTTTTTACCCGAGGCATTCCTGGGCACACCACATTTAAGAGGTGGTGACAACAAGTAAAAACTGAAATAAGGTCAAAGGCATAATTACAGGTGAGTGTCGAGGACCCTTAGACCCCTAAGGGTCACAGGAAAGTTCTCACCTCTTCTACTGACCAACTGGGCATTCCTATACTAGCTAGTAAATGTTATCTACTGAATGCTTTCTCACGATGTTTTTAAAACTGCATCAGTAGATATTTTCCGGTCGTATACAACTAGCCTGAGGTATCGCAGCTGCATTATGGCTCAGAGTACAAGTGAGAGTAAAACAAAATGCTTAGCAAGTTTTTATAATTGACAAAGTTAAATAGAAAATTTCGAATATTGTTTAGAAAAGAAAATCAAATTGCTAGGTCTGTAACATTTATTCCAAAATAACTACGGTGTATTTATTATTGAAATTTTGTACCAAACGAATTGATAACACAATTATATTTTTAAAAATGTATTCATAATATAATAAAATTAGTAACACAGCTAAAAAAAGAACATACTGATTAAACTTAAACTAGAATAAAAAAGGAAACCGACGAAAAAGAAAAAAGTGTTATAGAAGAAAAATGTCCCAAGTTCTAACTAGCTGTCAGTCTTGGGGATAGAATTTCCGATTGACCTATGACCTCGCCAACAAGCGTGCAACACGTGTCCCGTGCGGCGCAAGATCGCGCGACAGAAAAGAATGCTTTCATATATACCACGTCATCCATCAAGTCAGTATTTTACCAGCTGTAAAAATATGAACATTCAATGGTTTCTTGTATCCAAGATGATGTGGATCAATTTACCTCCCACACTTTTAAGTTTTGGGTGGCAGGAATAAGGCAGCAAGTTATAAGTTCAAAAAGTCAATCCGGTTGAGTAAAGCGGGTAGACAAAGTTGGATTACCAGATTGACAGTAAAGCTAAACGTCAAACTATTGCTAGGACCAAAAGAGAGACAGGTGGCCTAGGGAACTACAATATAAAACCCCCATCCCCATCTGCTAAGTCTGGGTATGCGGTGAATGTACATCGTACCCGTAGTGGTCCAGAACTCGGTTTTGACTGGAAATAATAAGACATTTCCGCACGTCTATTAAAGAAGAACAGGCTATCCATTATAAATTCATTCCTTACCGGTTTAAACATTACTTGAACTATGAATGAACATTTTTGTAACGTACGAGGAGGGCCATAAATCAAATTGTCACTTAGCGCCATCTACTGACATTTCGGAATACTAGGACGTGTCAGTGATTTGACGTCTGCTGGTACGTCCTACTAAGTTGGGGATTGACGGGGAGACATACAGCTGGCAGGGTGCCCCCTCCCCCGATTGACAACGGGCAGAGAGAATCATGCAAATACCCCACTGAGGCCTCGTTATACACGGCCGGTGGCCAGCTATAGACGCCCGGAAAAACATGCCCTTCTCCCCCTTACAAGAGCATGGTGTTTATGGCACAGGAAGTGTACGTCATTTAGGATGATATTTTGTTCCCTGCCCATTGTAAAAATGGCTACAATAACGGCAAATTTCTCGGCGGAACGTTATTCTTCCTGGATCTTCCGATACAAACGCGCTCGATTTATTTTCCCCGAACGTTATTATTAATGTTAAGAAGGCCAAACTGCAACAACCAGGAAGTGCTTTACTATTTCGCACGTACTAATGCCCACTTTTACACCATCTGGTTTGAAGCTAATGAGAAAAACAAGTGCCCCGAATTCGTTGGTAACATAACAAGGCCACGCAGCAGGGGATTGGAACCTGGTCTTCCCTTGGGAAGTCTTCCCCGCAGTCTGCCCCGAGCCGGACCTTTGTCTGGCAGTCGAAACGCTTCTGGACCAGATCCAGAGACTTACGTAATTCACTAAACAGTATAATTCCAAACGGTCCTCGCCGGTTATTATACCTATCCCCGTCTTAGCAATGGCCTGGTCCGATGATGGCATTACCTGCCTATTAATTCCGTAAGTTTAGTACGTGTACACGGTCGAGTTCATTGTCGGCATAGAGGTTAACGCGCATAATCCGCAGTTACTAATCAACGCGAGGTCTTTCTATTAACACGCTTCATTGTAATTGTAAATAGCATCTAACAAATGGTATCGATTTAGCTTGGACAATTTTCGACTGGAAAGTTCTAGACTTTCTTATCGCTGGTGTTCGTGTTAACTAGCTATTTGGCAGTAGTGTGTGTAGTAAAAGCGGCCGTAGCCACTGCCTCGGAGGGAACAAATACCAGAACGACAACACTCTCCTCGTCCTGGTTCTTTTCGCCGGGAATCTACCATTTACCACGGACGAGGGGTGTAGGGCTAGTAGGTGTAGGACCTGA
Source organism: Androctonus mauritanicus (assembly GCA_011317285.2). NCBI lineage: Eukaryota > Metazoa > Arthropoda > Arachnida > Scorpiones > Buthidae > Androctonus > Androctonus mauritanicus. The sequence goes on along the minus strand of WUQG02296601.1, from coordinate 12 downwards.
CCTCCCAACTTC